>CM036536.1:22096436-22250721 GCA_020745685.1 Tautogolabrus adspersus
ATGCTGGAGGAGTCTGCCGTGCTGTACTAGTCAGAGCAGTTAAAAAGTTTCATCAGTGCTGTAATTACTTTCACCGGCTGTAAGTTCCAGCATGATCTCTGGAGGTCGTCAAAAATTCATTTAAGGAAATGTGGTTCTGAATTTGATGGAGATTAAACAGTTTGAGAGGAATTCAATATTCCGGGAGATAAATTGAGGAGCTTCCTGCCAACAAACTCTAACCAAGAGCAGACTTTAATTTGGGTAAAGAGGGTGAGTGGTTGCATTAATGTCCAGAGGGGATAGGAGAGTTTTTTTTCCCCCACCAAAAATCCTGATTAGTCAGATTTTAATAGAGCTGTGTATGTGCAGAGAGAGTCTACATCACTACTTTTCTTGGAATCATTCATCAGTGTGGCTGTAGGCCATGTATTAGTCATCTGAATCAAGAGAGCTGAACCGAGGTTATCTCATCTCTGTGCTCCGACATCATCCTCCCAGCTCTCTGCTTTCTAAAAATCACTGCTGTTTCTTAGCTGGCTGTGTCTACTGTTAACTAAAGAAAAGATGGAATAAGAGCATGTAGTGTCATAATGCAAGAAGGATCTGAATCCGACAGTGATGATATCTTTCCCTGTTGGTTCAGCAGGATCCACCGAGTGAGTCTGTCAGGAGGAATCTGCAGCTAAGAACAGAAAGAAAACTCTGGAACATAATAAATTTCTGCACGGCAGCGTCAGGCTGTGAACTCCTGGTGCACTCTGCGTAGCCTCAGTCAATAATTGATCATGGCTGAAACACTGTTGTACCATAAGAATGTTTGCTTTGACAGTAGAAGTAGTACGTTTTTGTCTATACTTTAGTTCCCCTAACGAGAGTTTGACACGAGGTGACACAAACGAGAGAATAACAGGCTCAGAGTCGTACCACAGTGGGCCTTAGCCTTGATAACAGACTCTACTGACTGTGTAAAGGTTTATTTAGTTTAGAGCATTTTAGAGAAGGGACACTTTTATCAATGGGGAAAAAAAGATGGAATTATCCAAATACTGAATTTCATCTGCAGACTCTGCTCGTCTCCGTTTACGAACCCATGGGGTCAAAATGAGTCATTAAAAGTATTCTCAGTGTCTGACAACATTACAGAAAGGATCCCTACAGAGATAGACCTTTTTGTTCAAGGGGAAGAGGAATTTTTTAACCACTAACAGCTGTTTTATCGCTCTCTACAAACACACCTGACTACATTGATAGAAATAGTTAAAGCTCCTGGACTGGGGAAAATGAGGAGAAACTGGAGGAGTTGAGGAATTGAATTTCCCTCGGGATCAATAAAGTATCTATCTATCTCTATCTATCTATCGAGAGAGCAAAATCACCTCTATGAAGTGACCTCCTCTTTGTGCCACGATAGAGCACAGAAGGAAAAAAGGGGGACATGGTAAGTATGTCAGCTGGCTAATATCTATAGCCTAATCACCTCACCGGTAATGATCCGTCTGCAAGTTCACCTACGGAAATCTTGTTCTGACTTTTTCTTCCTCTAGAAAGTTTGGATTGACCGTCTTCTTGTGGTTCAAAGAGGAGTACAAGTCAAAAAGGCATTCTTGCTCTCTCCACATCTCCACCAGTTTCTCCTTCTTTTCAGTTTTCTGTTCAAAAGTTTTAGTTGTTAATTTTCCACCAGGTGCATGATGGGAAATACTCTCTAAATTATTCTAGTTGTAGTCCTGCAGTTAGTGACCCTGTAAGATCTCCAGTCTTTGTAAAATCTCAGTCTGTGATTTAATACTCTGAGTTGCTGACACATTGTCCTTAAAGAAGGTGTCAGACGTTAGTCTTTTTTAAGACCATTAAACGTTTTTATAAAGTACTATAGTATAGACTGCCACAGGAATGAGTCCTAAAACCCGGAAGTGAGTTAGCATTTTAGCGCCATGGGTTCTAAACTCTAAAAGTCAATGGGGATTTTGAATGGGTTTGTGGTTAGACGCCTGAAATAAGGTCTGTGGTTAACACAAGCTTAAGAGATGTTGGCGTTTTGTTAGACGAGATAAACTACGTTGGATAAGACCCCAACTTGTGAATTTTAAAGTTTTTACGCGTACTAAAAACGGCGGTTGCTAACAAGTGGCTAAATGAGACTACAGTGGTTGTCGGGGACATTTAACGTCATCACGCCGGGAACTCTCTCACTAGTCCGCCTTACAGCATCTAGTCTTGTTTTTCAGTGCTCTTGCAAATATTCGGTTAATAAACAACTTATTTAGCTACGGTTTCGCTAGCTTGTCAAAACCGTTGATTAGATCGATGAAGCATAACGGTAGTGACGTCAAAATCAACCGACCGTGGTGTAGTTCGCTTGTAGCATAACGTTAGCTTTTTACTTCTCTCGGCTACATTAACGCTTCAAACTTCATAAAAGTGGTGTTCATTTGTAAAGATTATCCTGCTGAACAAAACGCCTACGCATCACAAACGTGTGTTAGCCACAGAGCTTATTTTCTGCAATGATCCAAAATCCAATGCAAAAATCCCATAGGCGAATTCTCGTTAGAACCCATGGCGATGCTACTTCCGGGTTGGCCTACAAAAATACGTCATCACTTTTGCAGTCTATATGGAGAGCATACACCACCTGTTTTAAAGGCAGAACATATGTTTATAGACTACAGCTGCCTTAACTGGTTATGTTGTTAGACTTCATTCTGATCCAACACAGAGTTAAGGCTGATTTATAAAATGTGTCATCATCACATAGTCTGACTCATAATTTACATTTCTCTAAGAAACGTCTGCAGCTCATGAATCACAGCATCACAGCTGAGCAGATGGTGAGTCACACTAGAAGTGGTCGATAATATGATAATATGAAATTATCGTTTGATAAAGTGTTTTAATGGGGGAGGCAACTTCTGAGTACCTTTTCAGAGTCATATATCGACAAGAAAAAGTCTGTTTTGTTTTAGTTAAAAGATCCGTGCAGGGAATTGTTTCCCTCGAAAATGCATATAACTCTCTTTAACTTTAAAATCCATTTAGGTCTGTGTCATACGAGTCAGTCTGGAGCTCAAAATTGTTATAAACTTTGAAAGCCGTGTTTACAGGACCGCTGTGATAGGCTGTGGTTTAAATGAAGTGAGGATGAATGAGGAGAAGATTACTTCTGGTTTATAGCTAGCATTGTTCTGAGCATGGCCTTAATGTCCTGTCAGGTGGTAGAGCATGTTGGTGGCAGCTCATCATGAGTCCTGAGCAAGCGACAACATCCAGTGTTGAAAAATGAAGCCAATGCAGAAGTGCGAAATCCAAAATGTCCAGGGTCCGCTTGAGGCTGGCTCCAAGAGCCCCAGAAGTCACATACACACCACTGCCAAAATGACAGTTTTTACAGCTTGAATAACGTATTTACAGCCTGGTACAAAAACCTATGTTGCCCTGATTAGTTATTGTCCTCTTGGACACAACACACACTGTACAGGAAGATTTTTTTTTTACGCATCCGATACAAGTTATGAATAGTTAGGCGCGTAGCTGGCCTGAGTGACAGGTGGGCGCAGTGTAGCAGTTTGTCAAGAGGCTTAGAACCTGCCTCAGTTTCAGCTTTCAGCCGGTCGTTAGGTAGTCTGAAATTTTGGCTGAGACAGGATTTCCTGCATGATGGCTGCCGCCAATAAGCCTCCGGAGCCCCCTGCTGTAACAGATGGGTGATGTCACTTAGGCTTTGTCCATTAATATTTACAGTCTATGGTCCTGAGCATTTATTTGAGTTTGTAATGTGTGTCTGTAAATGTGTGTTTTTTAAGTGTTAATATGAGGTTAACTTTCATCTGTGTAGGCGGAGCCTGTGATCCTGGACCTGCGGGACCTGTTCCAGCTCATTTATGAGATAAAGCAGAGGGAAGAGATGGAGAAAAAAGCTCAGAAAGACAAGCAGTGTGAGCAGGCCGTCTACCAGGTACACACACCTCCTCTCTCTTAACTGTCTTTATACTTAATCATCCTCTACGAGAGTCATCACGGGGACTCTTGACCAACGAGTCAAGTAAGACTTGAGACGACATAAAAGCAAGTAGTTTGACACGCCAAGCGGCTGCTCTCAGGTTTCATCAGAGGCTTCATCTGCCCATTGTGCTGATTTCACCTTCCTCTGCTCTGCCTCCTCCTCCTCATCTCCTTAATTCCTCTTTTTCTTTCTCTGATGATTGTCAAATGATTTTGTGAATGCTGGGAAGCTGCTGTGTCTTGCCGTGCTTTCCGCCTACTCCGGCTCCTCCACCGGCTTAACTCTCCGCCTCTTCTTCTCCCCTCTGATCTCTGCCTCTCCCTCCTGCCGCCGCTCGTCTGCAGACAATACTGGAGGAGGATCTGGAGGACCCGGTCTACCAGGTAACTTCCTGACCAATCACATCACTGCTGCAGCTTGCTCCTTTCTGTGTCCACTGTGGGGAAACAGTCCCTGTTTGGTTATAGTGTGTGAAAAAATTAGAAATATGGAGGCTTGGATGTCTGCAGGAGACGCTGAGATGTGTGTGATTGAAGGTCAAGGGTGTGTGCATGTCTGAAAGGTGAGGTGCATGATGTTAAACTCCTCCCCATGTTTCAGTGAGATCTTTTCTTTCACTTCTGTTTGACGAGAACTTTTGATGATGCTGTTTCACTAACCTTCTCTGCAGTTTCACCTCTTTTCTCTCAGTTTCTTCATTTTCCTGCTTCTTGTTTTCCTCTCCTCCTTACGCTGCTGAAATCGTAGTACATTGTGTTTGAGGCGGGACACGAGCCCATCCGTGACCAATCAGAAGAGAGCATTTATCAGGTACCCACGAGCTTGCTTCATCTGCTTGTGTCTCCGTTTTATTCTCATATGGAACAACAGAAGCTGCTTAAAGTGTTAAAAAATAAAGAGATTTAATCTTCCATTAGCTCGTCAGTAGGAGGCAGCTACATCACTCTTTAATGGGATAAGTATATTGTGGCCCGCTCATAAAATTAATGGCTTCTCTTCTTAACTCATTAAAATGTAGATAGAGGAAATAAAAGGCGGTCAGAATGAGAGGAAACAACCAGCCGGCACTCCAGAGATACAGCGACCCCAGAGAGAGCAGCCTTACTCTGGGTGTGCTCCTCCGAGGGGGAGGTTAGACCTCCAGGGGGATGAGGAGGGGGGAGGGTGTACAGGGGGATGTGGAGGTTATTCCTGGGCTGTGTGGAAGGCAGACCCCTCCTCCTTTTCTCACTACTCCCCTCCCCTCTTTTTTTTCCCGAGGAGATGAAAGAAGGCGAGGGGGGAAGAAAGATTAATCACCAGCCTCTCGTTTGATCTTTAAATAAAATGGATTGAAAATAAACTGAGTGCTGCTGGCGCGTGCACAAACATACACAAACAGAAACACACACACGCATACTTATAGAACGTGAGCCAGAGCCAGCCTCCAGCCACAGAGGAACTGATGTATGAATAAAGATGGCAGCTTCTGGAAATAAACATGTGAAAGAAGTGAAAAGGCATTGAGACGAGGAGGAAGAATGAGACAGGCTGTGCTGGATAGATATTCTTCATCAGGGCTGTTTTTTTATTGAACACACAGTTTGATTAGTTCACTTGCAGCCGAGGGAGAGAACAAAACTTCATTTAAAACAGGAGAAAAAAAAAACCTACAGGAGTCACACGTATCAGTGATCATTGTGTCCGATCTATCGGCCTGTGTGACACAGAAATATTACACGTCTCCATGTGTGTGACATGTGAGTTATTACATGTCTGTGCCATGATAAGCAGCCTTATCCATCCTTTATTAGAGAGAGAGAGAGCGAGAGAGCAACACCACAGATCGACTGATCAGCCTCGTAGATGAGCTCTCACTCCACAGATTTTAATTCTGATCCTCTCACACACACACACACACACACACACTCTCTCTCTCACACACAACCACACACACACACACACACACACACACACACACACACACACACACACGCAGAAGCAGTGATTGATTATGTAGGTATAGAGCCAGGTTTTAGTGTGTGTCAGTGCTGACACAGTGACGTGTTTCATGCTGTGATTAAACCTGAGCTCTCTCGGCTGTTCTGGGCGACTGCAGGTTCCCACCTCTCAGCAGAAGGAGGGGGTCTATGACGTCCCAAAGCGACACCCAGTGAGTGACCGAGTGTTTGCCCCTGACCCCTCAGCCTGCTGCCTCCCCCTCTCAGACAAACCTCTCAGCTGTGCCATCCCACGTGCTGCTCTAACTCACGATGTTCACATGGCGGCCATTATTTCACTGATGTCAAACTCAGGGTGTGAAGGTCAGATGCCATTATAATGTTGTGCTGCTGTGCTTTAGGTTTGCCTATCATATAAACAATCACCAACTATTGTTATTTCAGTGTTCCTCCATTGACCAGCAACTGAAAAGGTGATTTAGTCAATCTGGAGAAACATTGGTTCATAGTTCATAGAATTACAACAAAGACTATTTGATAACCCATTAGACAGCAGATAGGTTTAACATTCTTCAGAAGAAAAAATGTTCAAACACCAACTTGGAGATAAAATATGATTTTGCTGCAGTTTAATTTACTCGAGACTTTTCTCTGTACATAGAACAACATCACTGCCATCCTCAAGTGTTTGATTGAAAACAAATACTTCCATCCTGTCCATGAAAACGATAGGACGCTTGAAAAAATAAAGTCTTACTTTGGGAAGCAGAGCATGTGTGAGGTGCCCTGATCAGGGCTAGCACGCTGAATGAAGTTGGTGTTAAGAACATGGTATAAGGGAGGATAACAGCTGCACTTGCATGTAGATAGCTGTTTGGATTTTTTAAGGCTAAATAGTTCTTTGATAACTGCAGATGGGTTCAGGGATTGCATTATTGGGGAATCACTTTCCTGCCATTTTGCTCTCCGTACGAACTGTTCTGCAAAAAGCTACTGCTTAGAACTCTTCCAACACCCAAATCCAGCCTGGTAACTTTCACATTCTGCTCAAAGGAGATGACTCAGAACCAGAAATAAACAAGCTACAAAGGTAACCAATTATTTATTTAGATCATAAAGAGCAAACAACATGAAACTACTGAAATATTAAAAAACGTACTGGTAGACGGAAAATACCTTGAAGTATTTAAGGACTTCATTTAAGACATCTCATCCTGCATTGTTTTCACTATCGTTCAGTTGCTGAAAAGTAATCTATCAAATTCCTAAATTCATATAATTTGATTACCTTGAGTACAGCAGCATGACGTTATAATTGAGCTTGCCATCCAGAGTGTGACATCACAGGAAAATGACTGCTAGGTGTATATGGTGAATGTTGCACTCATGCTACTTCCTGATATTGAAACTTGATATGTTTTTTCCCCCCCCCTGAGAGGTTTGCTGAGACTCGTGCTCGTGCTGTGACTGTGGTGGCTGCAGATCTTCCCCTGTGCTCCGTGCTGCCTGCTGCTCCTTGTGGTTTACCGGGATACTGTGTGTGAACAAACTGTGTGTGAACGTGTGTGTCTGTGTAGTGTTTGCTTGTTTCATGAAGCATGCCTGGCTGTGGTTTGCAGAACCAGAACAGACCTGCATGACCTTCTCCTGGAATGAAATGTGTTTCCTGTCATGGATACAAATGATACGTGTTACCGTAAATGTGCATGGGCTCATATTTGAATCTATATCTCAGGATGTTGATCAGTTTTTCACATGGTTCAAGTCCACGAGTATTTGCTGAAAAAAATCTATATCGTGATTGTGTAAAAGTGTGTGTGTGTGTGTGCGTGTGTGTTGAAGGTCCTGTTATTGGCTCACACCAGCAGTGGTTATAATGAAAGATGACCTTGGCCGCTGTCAGGCTGCACTATAACTCAGCTGCTCTTTTATCTGCCCATAAAGATGCTAGTTATATTCCTGCCTGATTTAATCTGCTAAAATCTCCACACACACACACACAGTAACCAGGCTGCTGTCCCGTGTGTTGTATAGCTCAGTATCCAGTCGGTCTGTGCAGAGCCCTGCAGCTCTGTGTGCTCCCCCTGCAGTCGCTCTTTTATCCTTAAAGCGCTCACACTGGACTCCTCCACCTCTCTGCTGGCAGTCACAGTCCCTGTCTATGAATTCTGGTTGCTTGGAATCAGTCTCGCAGTTTTCTGGCTGCACATTATCCCCAGCTTTGGTAAGAAGCTTACAGGCACCATCGTATTCCTGTTCTCCCCTCACCCAGGCCTGAACACATGCTGCGTTTTGGATTGCCTTTGTGTTGGCAGGTGTCTCAAAGTGAACAAATCCAATATTTCTCCCTTGTTGTTGTGCAACCACTTGGCCCCGTCGTCCATACGGGTTTAAATAAAGCAAATTCAAGTCTGTTTCTGCTTCCCAGCCAGTCAGAGGGGGAGAACATGATCCAGCGCCATAGAAATGTTCAAATTAACTCTGTATCAAACTGCTTTATTGTAATTTCAGGATACATTTACGTGGTTTAAAGACAAACCACGACAAAGCTGTCTTTAGACCGAAAAAGCATTTTTTTTTTAGAAACACCATAAAACTCAATGACATGAAGCTTAGGGGCGAGAGTTGAATTTCAAATAACTTAGCGTATCTTTATGTCTTCAATCTTTATTTTGTATAGCGCCAATTGTCTTAAAGCCAGTCAGTGGTGGTCCTCAGGGGGCCTCAGAAGTAATTGATAAAAACATCCATCCAATAAACAAACATTTTTGAAATTGTCTTTGTGTCCTATCAGATTCGACAAAGGATGAATTTAGACGTTTTACAAATCTGCATCATGATACGGTTATTTTAGCATCCTTTAATCCCTTTAATTATCATCAAAATATCAAATGTTCCTTATTTTAGGTCATACCACGGCAGTTAGTTAGAATTCAGCCACCGCGTGTAAAATGAGGTGATCATTTGCTTGAATTGTGGTCTGCACACAGTGTCTCAGACGGCTGTTTTTCTTCTCTTCAGTCTCTGAAGCATGTTGTCCTTCAGTCAGTCAGTGATGAGTCAGCAGGTCTGTTTAAGTGAAAATGCTGCATCACATCAAACTGTTGGTTTCAGCAGGACCAATGAGGAACTGGTTGTTTGTGAAGCTACGTTTTACATTTGAGACTTCATGTGTCAAAAAAACTACAATTAAAAAGGCATCATAATAATTATTATTAGAAAGTCAATAGTAAAAACAATAACTATTGAAAAAGAAAAGATTTAACCCCAGACTTAGAGCCTTATTAATATCGTATCCATTCTTCACACTGATGCAGGAGACGTGTTTGTGAATTCTGGAGAGAACAACCAAAGCAGTTTGTTCTTGCAGCACAATGAGAATAAAATCCACATTAACACCAAGTTAATCAGTCTGCTGATTACTGAGGTGCTTTATAGTCCAAACAGGTAGTTAAAGTTAGTTATAGTTCAACTTTATTACTGATCTGAGCAACACTGTGGGTAACTATCTTAAATGTATAAACAATTAGCCATTACATTAATTAACCCCATTAAAGTGTCAATGGTCCCAATACACTTGACTACAATCAGAAGGAATACTTAAGACAAAACATATTTACTACATACTGCGCACAGAATGCAATCACAAAAAAACGGCAAAAGTGTCATAATGAAGTGTCCTCCAGGGTACCATTTCAGTGGACAAAACGTGATAAACTGCCCTCCAGGGTGCCCTGCCAGAGGCTGAAACGTGGTAACGTGTCCTCCAGGGTGTCCCTCCAGCAGACATAAAGTGGTAACGTGTCCTCCAGGGTGTCCCTCCAGCAGACATAAAGTGGTAACGTGTCCTCCAGGGTGTCCCTCCAGCAGACATAAAGTGGTAACGTGTCCTCCAGGGTGTCCCTCCAGCAGACATAAAGTGGTAACGTGTCCTCCAGTAGACATGAAGTGGTAACGTGTCCTCAAGGGTGTCCCTCCAGTAGACATAAAGTGGTAACGTGTCCTCCAGTAGACATGAAGTGGTAACGTGTCCTCAAGGGTGTCCCTCCAGTAGACATAAAGTGGTAACGTGTCCCTCCAGTGTGTCCCTCCAGTAGACATAAAGTGGTAACGTGTCCCTCCAGTAGACATAAAGTGGTAACGTGTCCCTCCAGTAGACATAAAGTGGTAACATGTCCCTCCAGTAGACATAAAGTGGTAACGTGTCCCTCCAGTGTGTCCCTCCAGTAGACATAAAGTGGTAACATGCCCACCAGGGTGTCCCTCCAGTAGACATGAAGTGGTAACGTGTCCCTCCAGTGTGTCCCTCCAGTAGACATAAAGTGGTAACATGCCCACCAGGGTGTCCCTCCAGTAGACATAAAGTGGTAGCATGCCCACCAGGGTGTCCCTCCAGTAGACATAAAGTGGTAACATGCCCTCCAGGGTGTCCCTCCAGTAGACATAAAGTGGTAACGTGCCCTCCAGGGTGTCCCTCCAGTAGACATGAAGTGGTAACGTGCCCTCCAGAGTGTCCCTTCAGTAGACATAAAGTGGTAACGTGTCCCTCCAGTAGACATAAAGTGGTAACGTGTCCTCCAGTAGACATAAAGTGGTAACGTGTCCTCCAGGGTGCCTGTCAAGTGGATAAATACCTACTGCCATACTACTAAAACTGGCTTTGTTAGTGTTACTTCTTTGTTTATTATTTAATTAATTGTTGAATGTATGTTAGAAAAACAATGTACAATTGCAGCTTCTACTTGTGTCTCTGCACTTGTTTTCACTGTTTTTCTGCCACCACAATGTGCACGCAACTGCAGCGACGTCACATAAATTAAACAACAAAGTTAAGAACATTAATGTTGAAGGAAGAATAAAAAAAGTGCAGAGCTCTTATAACTTCTGAGTTATTTGGTCAGTGTCAATAATTGAAGAGCAGATAGATGTTTTTCATTCTTTCTGTTCAGCTGACATAAACACATCAGATTTATGTTTGTGTAACCTTACAGAGTGAAAACAGCCCTCAGCATTTATCTGACTGTTTATTGTAAACTTAGTGTTTGCACAATCTGCAGGAGAGTGTCCTCCGCTGAAAGACTTACAGCAGATAGAAGCATTAGATGAGATCATTACTGCGAGTATTTACACTACACATGATTCTGAAACGATACCATCGACAGAAGAGCGACCTCCTGTCTGTTGTTTACTCTGTCACCTTCTTAAAGGAGACAAATCAATAAAACAAACACACATAAAGCCACTTTAATCGGCTGAGCCCTGCCCTGTAAACACGCAGTCCAGAGTAGAATAGTGCCACCAAACACATCACCTCTGCATGGGTTTTAAAGACCTTGATATATGTGATGTAAGGGACTTTAAGGTGCAAAAATGTGTGTGTGTTTCACAGTGTGTGCCAGTGTTTTTAGAGCGATCAGTCAGACGGTGGGGAATCAGTGAGGTGGCGTTAATTAAAGGGGCTGCGGTGACTGTATGCAGAACACATGTGCACAGGTAATTACTGTTTCCCTGGAGATGGTTAATTGATAGGTGGAGGCTGCACTGATAGAGATAAAGGGCCTGCCAAGGAGAAGGTGAGAGTGTGTAACGGGCACAGAGGGATTATTGGTAGGGCGAGAGAGAGAGAGAGAGAGAGAGAGGGAGAGATGGTCGGGGAGAAAGAGAGGGAAGAAAGATGGAGGAATTTTCACAGTAGCAGCAGCTGGTTGTGTTTGTAAGTGAGGAGAGCAGTACACATTTTATGTTTGGAGCGTATGTATGTAGCATTTAAAATTGGTACTGCAGTCCAAACTCAAAAGATTGGAGAGAGCTGTCTCCCGCCGCCCCCCTCCTCCCTAGAGTTGATGCGCATGCAGGTTTCTATGTCCAGGACACTGAAGCTTCAGTGTTTAGCAGCTCTGCATCGGTCTTGAGACCTTTTTTCATTCTAACCTCTCTTCATCTTTTAAAAGCATCTCCAATATTTTTCCTATTTGACCACGTTTCTGGTCGTGGAGCTTTTTTAGAAAGATGGTGAGGCTTTTTAGTTTGAGTAGAATCAGTTATATCTGAGCCAGTTTGCTTGCCAGCTTTCATCACTGCAACACCTGTTGGTTTGTCGTGATAACTGGTCTCATATCTGGCAAACCAATGGCTCTCCAAAACGGTGGTGTCGGGGTGTCTTAAAACAGATACAGACTATTCAGGACCAGAATCGAAACTTAGAAGGAGGACATGCTGGCTGCTGCATTGTTGTCAGAGAAGCAGTACTTCAAAATAGCATGTCCTTGTTTAATGAACCTTGATGACAAACATCCAGTAAATAAATTACAAGAATTTCCAGAAGTAGTGAGCACCAGGTGAGCTGTTATTGTTCCTCATAATCAGCTAATGATGTCTGCACTTCAGTCTCCATCCAAAGAAAAACTCTGTGATTTTCTACTGCAGCAGCCGCTGTTGCTTTGCCAAACCAATCAGCAGATTATGTCTCTGTGCCACAGCTGGGTAAACATCTGCAGGACTCGTCATAATATTAGAAAACCCTGAGAGGAAAGTGAGCAACAGGTTAACTAAATATCTGATGATCTATTTATTCAATGGACAGAGTTTTCTTTTTGGCTCTGACCTTATTACAGCAGCTTGACAGCAGCAGTGAAGGGGAGTAGTCCTTCATTCTTTGTTGACATTCAATGGTCAGATACAGCTGTGGTCCTTAAATGAAAAAAACATCCTCTACATGTTGACATTAACAAAACAAACCAGAGTAACAACCATGTGTTTCAAAACATAAACATCAAGCTTAACAAACCAGTCATTTGGTCCAGCACAAAGCATGATGGGAAATGAGGCATGATGAGCTAATTGGCACTTTGGCACTTCAGCCTCTTGTGGCTCAAATACGTATTACAACAAAGAGTCTGAATATTAAATGTGTTTTAACTGTTGAAACAGATACAAAAAAACATTATTGCATCTGAAAAAAAGTTTAAGCTGAGAAAAGAAATCAAGGACTACATTTTCCTGCTTGAAGCTGTCAGTGCCTTGTAGAGCTCCCTCGTTCCTCGTCCATGTCTACGCAAGCGACAGGAATGACAATAGAAACAGGGCCCCGAACGCTCACTCGCTCACGGAGAATGCTGTTATTAGCCCATTTATTATTACCTCTCTTTGTACTTCAGGTATCTGGAGAAAATGATCCTAGTGACATTCTTCACACGTATTCACAGATGAAGAATCTTTAACAGAAGTGAAAACACCTTTTTGTCAACTTTTCTTTTGTCTTTAACTCAACATGAAAGAAAAGTTCAATCTGACTCAACTGATGGATCAACACATTTGTTTTTTCTCTCTTTCCTGTAAAGGCTTTCATATTTTTATAGCTCTAGAATAACCTGATAGGAGGTTGTTTGTAAAGTAATACATGATAAACTAGTCACAATGGCTCTTTTATTCATTTTCACACATGATCTGTGTCACTTGTGACTCTGTTAAGAGGACCAGTTCTTGATTTGCTCTTTTCTGTACCCTGGATTTGTCACAGATGATGACAATGTTTCTGTAAGTGTTAGATTTGAGTTTAGTTTGATGGAGATCAAGCTTGTGAAGTTGTAGAGGGAACTAGAAGAAAAGAAACATTTTTCCTTCAATATATCACATGACAAGTGCTCCTCCTTTGCCCTCACATCGAGCATGTTAGATAATGCAGCTCCTCGGTCTCTCGCTGAGCTTCCTGACACAGGGGAGTCGGCTTTACAGAAACACAAGGAGGGTTTAAAAGTCAGCTCAGAGCTGCACTTTAAACTAAAGGTAGGGATGATCTTTAAACCTTTTTAAATCTTTACTCTGCTCCAAAAAGAAACTCTTTCTGCGTGTGAGTGAGAGTGTGTTTTGTGATTATACAACCTGCGTAGCTTTTTTTTCCTCCTTTAAGAGCCTCATTCCTTTCTGACTCATCCTCGCTTTGATTGTGTGAGCACATTTCATCCTACCTGTCATCTAACACCAGGGTTGTGATTGCAGAACGGACATCAAAACACCCCCCATCACCATCCTCATCCTCAACAACACCATCATTTTCATCATCAGCCCCTCCAACCAGAGCACACTGAGCCCCAGCAGCAGCAGCAACAACAGGCAGTGGCAGATCTGATAGACTTAGACCTTCACGAGGTGACTCAGGTAAGGATCTGTACGTATGAATAACACAGCACCGGGCCGTCATGGTTCAGAGAGAAGCACGGAGGGTTTTCAGGCTACGTACTACGTCCTAAAGGTTACCACCTGTCTCCTGTTTTCATCTATGCTGCAGCACGTTTGTTCCTCTGTAGTCCAAGGTCCTCCCAACTCTTGACCCCTGCCATTTATGAATAAAACATGTAACCGTGGTGCATAACAAAAAGCAGGCAGAGTGTGTGAGCGCACCTGCGCCTTCACACCTGCAGAAGTGTAAGAGAGGGAGGGAAAGTGAGAGAAAAACATTGAAGGAGCTCCGAGGTCTGAGTGTACGTAAAGGTCAGATTTTCTGTCACAGAGCGTGAGGGGGGAGAGGGTCCGACAGCGGCGGTCATTTCACCTGCAGAGTCCAGCTGCTCGGAGTATATTAATGAGACGGCATTTATAACACTCTGATAGTAACAGCAACATAACTCCTGTACAGCTCACACAATCAAGCAAAAATATATTGATTTCTTTACAAGTGGACAGAAAGCATCTACTGGCCAAAAACATAAATGCTGTAACTAAAACCAAGAAGAAGAAAAAAGAAAGAAATCTGGCCAGTTTTTTTAAATGATTCAAATGTACTCAAAAGCTAACTTTATATCCATCAACCATAATGGGGATGTGATCTTTGACCTCCAACATAGCATTGATGCACTCATTTGTCTCCAGCGCCAAAGCAGAGCACATTTACAACGTCTTTAGGGTCCAGATGAGCTCAGCTGTCTTGGTTTGTGTTTTTTTTTTTAAAAAGCCCATGAATAAGAGTAATGGAGTTACTATCTTGTGATGAAACAATAAGACACCCACGGCTGCATAAAGTTTTTAAAACCATCAACTTTACAAATGAAGCGGAGGAAGCATCTGGTTTAAAAGTAAGTAGGGTTTAGTGTGGACTTTATATTTAAACACAGCTGGTGCAACAGGCCACATGACTTTAATCTCTTTTAGTCAAAGGAGAGTGTTTCTGAAAATGTGTTTTAGGAGTTAATCCCACAGGCATCCTGTTATCATGTGGATGCACCATATCTTGGACACGGTGTTTATAGTTGTGTTGAGTTGATTTTAATCTGAGGCTCTGCAGAAACATTAGTCCACATTACAGCCTCCTCTCCCCCTCCCTTCTGGGTAAAAAAAAAATACAGCCATCTTCAGAACAGCATACCCACAGATCCATTTTCTGATAGATGTAAAAGAATTCTGTGGTCCACATGTGACCTAAAAGAGGGGAGATATTCTAAGAACATTCATTATCTCCAAAGAAATTATCCACATCCATGATTTATGCTAATCTCTGCCTATGTATTCAAGGCTTAAATTCCTTTATGACTAAAAATAGAGATTCGTTCACTTGCCACCGGCCTGAAGATATTATTAATGTGCAAGAAAAGAAGACATACTAAAGAGGAGGATCATGGGGAGACTGTGAAAGGAAACAGAACAAATTCAGATCAAATAGAACGGCTGCTGTGTTTGATATCTGCTCCCTCTGAGGCACATCACACAATCTGTAGCACAGGGAGCAGTAATGACTGTCCACAGGAACACACTGCTACAGTAATGATGCTAGGGGGTGTGGCTGTCTGCTCACAGAGCAGCTGGTGGAATCATCTTTATAATATAAGCTACTGTAAGAAGAAGCGTTATTGATCTCCAGAGGGCAGATTGGGATGTTGCATCAGCACAAACACAGATCTGAGAGTGAAACGTAAATAATCAGAAGCGTCCACCTTTTCCTCAGGAGCCCCACTGTTCGAATGATAATGGGTGTTACTTTTGGCGATTTTGTCCCAGTGGCTTATTACCATGTTTTTTTTAAATAAGTTTCCCTTCAATTTAAAAAGTACTGCTGTACGTTTGTCAGAACATTTCTTAAACACTGTGTAGAGCTCTGGTACCTGTTTCTAAGTTCGCTGCTTAACATCAGTGCTGTTATCATCGTCTTTCCCCATCTAGCTACAATCTTAAACTACTTTATAGAAATGCCCATTATTAAACACTCCCAGAAGCTGCAACATGTCATTGTAAACACAGTAAAACAAAAAACATCAGACATATCAACATTTAACCTTCTGAAGTCGGGCAGTTGTGCGGCTGCAGAATACAATCAGATATTTGTTTTTCAGCCATAGACTGTAAATATTAAACGATGAAGCCTGAGTGATGTCACCCGTCTGTTACTGCAGGGGGCTTTGGAGTCCCATTGATGGCTGTCGCCATGCTGGAAATCCTGTCTCAACCTACAGTACCTTTCAGTCAACCTAACAGGCTAACACCTGGAGCTGCTTATCAAAAAATTCAACCCCCATACAGTGTGTGCCGATCGAGACATGAGCTAATCAGACCTATTTTGTTACTTTAACCAGGCTGTAAACATGTTAACTTCCGTGTAAAAAATGGGCTTTTTGATTGGCTGGTATGTGACTGCCGGTGCTTCTACAGCTAGCCTCAAGCGGACACTGGACAAACTGCAGCATTTTACACTTCTGCATCGGGTTCATTTTTCAACATCAGAGGTTGCTGCTTGGTTTCAGTTTATTTCAAAACTAAATTCTAGGCTTTGATTCGGCTTTCTGTCAGCTGTCCGACCACCTTAATCAACCTGACCTCATGACTGTGGAAGCACTGATATACCTCAGAGCTTTTAAAATTGTTCATCCCCCTTCAAGTCAGCAGCGACAGAGAAACATCTAAATATGCTCAATCAAAGTTATGTCATCTGAGGCAACTTCTCCGGGTTTTTGGAGGTGCAGGTGTTACATATAAACAGACCTTAGAACCACAGTTACAGAATGCAGACTGATCCAGATATAATTAACCAGTCCAGGGTCTGGGGCCCAAGATGGGGACCTGAAAGCAGACATCCTAGGTGTGACCGCATTATCCTTTTTGAGATTTAACAGAGGGTGTTTCTACTTTTGAAGATTGTCCCTTTACTCCAAAAATAAGGATTTAGCATTCTGTTATCATGGGAATTATTAGTTCTGGTTTCCCATGATTCATGCCAGGTAAATAAAAGTGGATGTAAAAGGAGAAAAGGTTTAGAAATAAGAGACAGGAGTTACTCTGCTCTGTATGTGCTGCAGATGACAGGCTGTATAAGTCTTGGTAGGTATGTCATCATAATCATTCCATCTCATTATCCATCTCTCCTCACCCCTCTGTCCCCTCCTCTTTCTCTGTGTGCGGCCTCAGTGCTCAGGTAGGAACACTTTAGGTTATTGTCATGCTGCATGCAGACTGTGATGCATGCAGGTAACCTACACCAGATTATGCAGAACTACTGTATGACCGTGTTATTGTTTAAACTGACTAGAAGGGTTTTCTGTCTCTTCCCTCAGAATCTCAACCAGTTAGAGATTTTTGGAGACATGTCGACGCCTCCTGACATCACCTCTCCATCGGTGAGCAGCTCTCATACGTACACGCCCTGTCATTTACACCCTGCAAACTGTGTCCCCACTGATGTTTTTCCTCCCATCAAACCCTGCACAGACCCCCGCCTCTCCAGCCAACACCCTGGACCCCTCGCAGGGCCTGCAGCCTCCGACAGAACTGTTCGCTCCCTTCAACCCTGCGTCTGTGCCCTCAGGTAGCTCCTTGTTCACTCTCTGCTTAAATACAACACAGCTCAAGGCGGAGGGGAAACAAACACAGCAGGAGGAGATACAGAGGGGCAGAGGAGAGACAAGAAAGGAGGGCGAGATAAACAGATGAACAGAATAGAAATGTAGATGAAGGGAACAAAAGGAGAAAAGGTGGCACTGGTTGTGTGTTGAATATGAACTCCATCATTAGCTTGCAGCCTCAGATAGAAATGGTCCATGGTGACTTTTGCAGCCAGTGAATAGAAATAAAAAACACTGAGATGGTTATAGTCTTCTATGAATGCATGTTTGTTGTAGTTTTCCTATGTCTTCTCCTTTATCTCCCTCTTTAGATGGTCCGATATCATTTTCTTCTTCCCGCTATCCACTCTGATAAATAGATTCGAGTGTCTGCCGATACTGAATACGCCTTTGATACCAGTTCAACTAAAACAAACATTATCACTACAAATATGTTTCCTTGCTGCCAGATTTTAGTTTTTGGGTGTCAAAAGCCATTTTCACACATGCACTCCTGAAAATTTCTAGAAAATTTCAGGCAGACTGCTCCTGAATGATTTATTTTTGTTGTTCACACATGCAGCTCACAATAGACACTGGTGGACAGTAGGTGTTGGGAGCCTCTGGGGGCAAGACATTACATAAAAAGGACAACTTAAAAGTAGTGAACACAGCAACAGAGTCCGCTATTCGAAGAAGAATATACAGGCAAGAGAAAACATAATGAATCCGTTTTTGCACTGAGATTACGTGCATACAGTCTACAGTCGTGCACAGGTCGCAGGATATAAACATCACCAACCACTGACTGTTGCTCGTGATGAGTTTTTCTGAAGATTTCTTGCTGCGTTCACTCACACAGTCATCGACCATGACTTAATGCGGAAAAATTCATCAGGGGCTGGCAGGAAAATTTCAGGTAAAGGCAGATTGAGAAATTTGGCTGTTTGGGTTCACACATGCAGCTCACCCTAAAAATGTCAGGACGTTTTCAGGAGTTTTTATGCAAGTGCAATAGCACTAAGAGGTATTCTTGTTTCTGTTTCTAGTCTGAGTAGCTGTGGCCTCTTGCTTTTTTATGCAGGAATTGGTTTTATGCAGCAAAAATGTCTTTGTAAAGAAGAAGTTAAGGTTTCGTCCATATTGCAATTTTGATACCAATCGTCTGTCTATGAAGATTTAGCCTTTAATTAATCCTATCAACAGATGTCTGCTTTTACGTACAGATAAGAATCTGGTTGTAAACATCACCCCTTTGACTCAAAAACCGTTCTCAGGTGTGAAGTCGCTAGTTAGACTTTAGATGATGAAGAGCACAAGGAGAAGGAACTCTTAAACTGGTTATTATGAATAACAGCTTGTTTCATCAGATGCCCAAGAAAGTTGGCTGTCGCTCCTAGAGGCTTTGTCATTGTCAGATGATGGGCCTGAAACCAGGTGATGAGAACGTTGCATTGACCTGTGTACTCATGGTATTAGAGGACAATATTAGAGTCAGAACTGTCCCCTTCCTCTGTTCCTCCCCTTGTCCCACTCTGACATGTCAGAGTAGCAGGGCGGCAGGGGTTAAATGTTGGTTTCTTCTCCTGCAGGTAACAACAGGAGCGCAGAATGAGGAGAGCAGTCAGTGTGTAATAGAAACAGCTCCTGCTGATGAGTTTCAGCGATTTTAATGAGTGTGTGTAGAGCTCTGTCGTTTCATAATGACTCTGCCTCATTCTGGAGGTAATTATGAGAGTTCACCATGACCATTAAGAGACAGCAGCACATTATCTGCAGGCAGAAGTAGGACAGCTCTCTCTCTGCTGATGCATAGCTTTATTATCCAAAAGCAGAGTAGAAGAAAGCAGACGCGCGGTGGGGATTTTAATCACCTTCTCTACATCTATATTTTATCCTTAACCTCAAACTATTTACCCTGTCACCACCAGGTTATGTGACGATGGGGGCCGTCCCCCCTGGACACTGGTCCCAGCAGTTTGCCGCTCAGACGCCACTGGCCTTTGGGGTCCAGTCTCCTCTGGGTCCAGTTGCTCAGGTCCTGCCAGGCGGTCAGCCTCTGATCTGGGGCCAGGCCAACATCTTCCCCGCCACCCAGCAACAGTGGGCGGCCATGGCGGCGGGAGCCTTCCCCCCCACAGCCTACCTCCCCGCCCAACCTGTGGGCACGCTTCCCGCCGCCATGTTCCAAACGCTGACCCAGGTCACCACTGTGACTCCGTCCGGCGAGAGCCATTTAGCTTCTGGAGCCAGCGCCTCAGCCCTCTCCCCCTCAGCATCGTCGAGTCCGCAGCACGGGGAGAGAGCGAGGAAGATGGGCAAGGAGATGTTCAAGGTGAGTCGATCAAGAAAACAGAATCCAGATGAAATCTTCTGTTTTCTACCTTGTGTTTATTGAAATTACTCAGCAGCCAATCTGTGCTGATTAGAACTCAACATTCTGCAGTTTTAAAAAAACATACAGGACATCAAAAACATTCAAACACACTTCATTGGCATATATACAGTCACTTCTTCCTGCTGCACATATGTTCTCAAAAATTAAAGCAAACATTAAAGAGATGTCAGGGGATAATGGGAGAGAGAACAGGACAAAAATACAACTCTGATCTCTGACCTCCAAGAAAGTGAGGACAACATGACTTGTGGCAAGAAACTGAAGCAAAGTTAGTAAAAATCCACATCCACGCTATTTTTTTTATATGCAAAACTCTACATTTAGCATCCCAACATTTAAAACTTCTAAAACGGAGACTTTTGAGAGAACCTACTGACCCAGTTCTGGTCTGAAACTCAGCTCTGCTTTGTTGTAGACTTGTTGAAATGATAACACAGACACACACAGCAGTCAGAAGGAGTTACACTCATGTCACTTTAGGAACAGTTACACTTTGTTCTCAGACCAAACACAGAAATCTGGTCTTTTCATCACCACTTCTTGTTTGTAATATTTTGTACGTTAAGGGATTTAACGGAGAGTAGACAATCTGCAATTGTCTGGATGGAGCTCGTTCTCACTTTATAACATTAAACATGAGTTGAAGTCAGGATGTAGTTTGAGCCTCTGCGGAGTTTGTTCTGCCAACAGTTCACTTATTTACAGTTGGCACCAAATTCACTGAGAGGTGTTTGCAACAAAAAGCTTTGTCTGAGACATTTCAAGGTAACAAAAACTAATACAGCCCTGGTTTTATCTGCACTGTGTGAATGATGTCTCTGAGGTTTGAACACTGTGTCCTCACATTTCAAATAACAAGGAAAAGTTACATTTCAAATACAGTGAGTGAAAAGTTTCTACGTTTCCTTGTTTTTCAGGACTTTCAGCTGGCGAAGCCTCCGGCCATGCCGTTGAAAAAGGGCGAGCAGCCGAACTTATCGGGAACCTCAGATGCATTCAGCACTTACTTCAGCCGTGTGGGCACCGCCCAGGACACGGACGACTGTGACGACTTCGACATTTCTCAGATGAACCTGACGCCGGTCACCTCCACGACGCCGTCCACCAACTCACGTGAGAACTCTTCATCTTTACCTCAGTATGATGCTCCTTCTGTCTATAGCTGTGTCTCACTCAGAGTTTCCTCCCTGCAGCTCCAACCCCGGCCCCCAGGCAGAGCTCTCCCTCCAAGTCCTCAGCTTCTCATGTCAGTGACCCCCCCACGGACGCCACAGACCCCCCCACAGACGACTCGTTTGGGGAAGCAGAGGGCAGCCCGAGTCGCAGTGGAGAGGAAGACGCTGTAAGTGTGTGTTTAATAAGTGTAACCTGAGCTCAGATGTGCTGATAAATCACAGAGCTGCCGTGTTGGCGGGAAGGTAATCACTGCGGCTGATTAGTGTGTGCTTTCCCTCAGTGTGTGTGTGTGTGTGTGTGTGTGTGTGTGTGTGTGTGCGTGTGTGTGTGTGTGTGTGTGTGTGTGTGTGTGTGTGTGTGTGTGTGTGTGTGTGTGTGAACGTTACCTGAGCATGCCTGCAGAAGTTTGTGCTGCAGTGTGCGTGTGTGCGTGCATGGTCAACACAGCGTTAAATTAGCTGCTGGGACTGTCAGAGACATCATTAAGCTGTTATTAATACCAGCCAGGTAGCGTCCATACATCACTACCTCTATACGGACAGACTCATCTGTGCAGATAGACGACGAATAATGCCCCAATTCTTCTTCCAAAGGCAATTAATATTTATTTTCCTGCAGCAGCCGCTTCTCGGTCTCAGAGTGAGGGGAAATTAAGAAACGATGGGAAGATAAAGAGAAACTCCTTCGGCTTTTGACCAAAGTCCTTGTAGTCTAAGTGACCTTCGAGGAAACAAGACTTCTTCCAGCACTCTCCCTGACGTTTTTTTTCTCTGTCTCTCTCTCTCGCTCTCTCTTTTTCCGTGTTTCTTCATGCTCGCCTCTTTCTCCTCTTTCTCTCTCCCCTCTGCAGGCGTGAAACATTACTTTTTATGCCTTCAATCCGGCTATTATTGAAAAAAATAGAGGACTTTCACGCTGCTGAAAATGTCACCGGGCCTCGATCACACACACACACACACACACACATGCAGGACTTTTATAGAGAAATGTGTCGGCACTGAGAGAGCGAGTGCAGCAGAAAGGTTACAAAGGCAAAAAGAAGGAGAGAAAGATGGAGAGCAGTCAGAAAAACCGCCTCCCGCTCTCTGTGTAAAGAGAGGAAGGATTTGAGGAGAAAAGCAGCCGATCAATAGATGGAACTGTGCAGAGTCTTTTGTAAAAGACCAGGGTAAATGAGTGCTTGTGTGTGTCTGTAAGTACGACTGTGTGCGTTTGCAGGTGTGTGTTTCCGAAAGTCGATGGTGTGTGTGGGCTGTGGTTTCCTTTTTTCTACTGACACCTTTTCTCTCCTGCCTACTGTTAACTCTTAAAGTCTTTAGAGATTTCCAGGACTCCCTAAAACCATGGTATTTCATCTGGATGAGCGTAAAATTGTTAAGAATATAAAGTTGATGTATAATTTTGACCTAAACTTTGATCTTAACCTTGCTCTCTACCTTTACCTTACTAAACGTATACAGTTGAACACAAATAAGCAGACCAGCCACATTGGTAAGCTGGAGGCACTTAAAAAAGTTTCTAAAGTTTGTGAGGTTTTGCACAAAAGCTTGAACAAGAAATGAACTACTACATTGAAATCAAAACATAGACATCCTTGAGTTGTTTGATTTCTGTGTTTTAAGGAGTCCTGATCTTGCAATCCTTTCCTATAGATTTTTTTCTTCTTTAACCTATTTCCTCCTCTTACACTCCTCCTCCTCTCTTCCTTCCTTCCTTCCTTCCTTCCTTCCTTGTTTCCTCCCCCTGCTCCCCCCTCCGTAGGCATGTGGTTCTGGGTCTCCCTGTCCCAGTGAGACAGCAGAGCCCAGCCCAGACCAGGCCAGTCCAGAGGCTGGGAGCTAGATATCAGCAGGGCAGGGTAGGTATCAACAGCTCTCCTCCATAACTAACTCCTCCTCCTCCTTCACCTCCCTGCCCTCCTACCTCCCCCTAAGTCCATCTCTGCTTGTGCTGCATCTTTTTTCATATTTTCCTTTTTCTGTCGAGCTTCTGATCTCACAGTATCTCTGCCTCACCTGTTGTCCCACATGCTCTGCTGCCCTGTGTTTGAGTGTGAGCAGTGCCCGTGCATGTGATGTTTGTTTCATTCACAGTTATTTTGTTTTGTTGTTGCATCACGAGGAGATCTGTGAGTTTTTATCTTAAAATCATTTGTGTGAATTTCATCACTCATGATCGCAGTGGTCGTAGTGCTGTGTGCCCTTGTTGTGTCCTTTCTAAGTAATGTTCCCTGAATAGCACACGTCTCAGTAGGAGAGCCAACAGTGTGCGACAGCCAATCAGACGCTGTGCACTTCATTGAACAGGACGTCTTCTGGGATTTGTCTATGTTGTGCACACTATGCTGATCCTGGATGTTAAGCTGAATGTAAAACTGATGTGTGCTGTCATTTTCTATGCATTATGTATGTAACATGCTGTAATATAACTGATGATATGTGAAGTGTTGTCAGAGGATCAGACAAGCAGCTCCTCGAACAAACTCAAAGAAGTGATGATGTGAGCACATCATCCTGCAGAGAAACTTTCACACTACTTGCAAATAACGACATACGGCAAAATGAGTATATCACCGTGTCCTAACAGCATGCGACGCGAGCGAGCATCAGCATCAAAATCAGCTTGATCCAAATATTTCCTACAACTCTAAAAGCCTGTGAGCAAAGCAGCATAAAACAGGGCGAGGAGACACCACTTTTTTTACAGTGTAGACAGCGAGCGTCCAATGCTGCACGATTGGATGTGACGAGATTTCCAGGCGAGAATATCTAATGCTCGTCTACTGTTAGGTCACAGTGTTACGGTGTTACGCAGTTCAAACATGTTGGACACATTCTGGTTTAAACAACAGTGAAAAACATACAGTAATAGTTATGAACCCCTAACACAAACAATCCCCATACAATATAAATAACACAGGCGGTGCTGATGTCCTAGCAGTTGGGGTGTGCCACATGTACGGAGGCTATAGTCCTCTAAGCAGGGGGCCCGGGTTCAAGTCCGACCTGCGGATCCTTTCCCTGCATGTCATTCCCCACTCTCTCGAGGGCAAGGACATAAGGTACATTGAACATTGCAGGCCAAAAAAAAAAAAAATACAATTAAATACAATTAACTTAGACGCTTTTGTCAAGAGTGACGAACATCAGAGAGTAGGAACAACACAAGCAAGAATCTAGAGGCAAGGAATCAACGACAGTAAGTGCAAACAAACAGCTTTAAGTCTGATCACACAGCTGACAGGCAGTGCACAGTGGCAAATTATCATCATTATCACTTCTTATTCTAATCAGTATCATCGTTGTCAGTCCCATCACTATCATTAAGTGCGTAGGTGTTCATGAAATATACAATGAGCTATGCTAAATTAGCAAAAGAATCAGCAAATCAGTCTGCTCACATGTGAAAGATTCTTCTGAAGCCTGCAAGCACCATCAGAAATGTGAAGTGCTAGAAGTCGAAAGCCCAACATTACTACACTCAGTGGCTCCTTTAGCCCCTTTTTCCTTTGGTTAAGTTGCAGTAAAAATGCAGCTTCAGTTCCTCCCATGAGATGTAATCAAAGGAGTGATGAAGACAAACAAGGACAGAGGAATTAAGGCAACAGGTGTTTTCAGGGAATAAGATATTAAAGCTGCAGAGCCATCATTTTAACATGATGTTAGACTCTACCGCTGTATTTAATGATGCGGGAGATAAGCATGACAGGGTCATGGTAACTTATATTTTGTAGTTATGTGTTCAAACCTCAAATATATATCTGAGACATCTTAAAAGATGGCACGCTGAGATGGATTTGTGGATCACAGACAGACAGACAGACAGACAGACAGACAGACAGACAGACAGACAGACAGACAGACAGACAGACAGACAGACAGACAGACAGACAGACAGACAGACAGACAGACAGACAGACAGACAGACAGACAGACAGACAGACAGACAGACAGACAGACAGACAGACAGAGGAGAGAGGAAGCAATGAGGCACATAATAGAAAGAATGCCCAGAGACACACACACAATAAAGGAGATGGCCATTTTGATCCCACCCCCCTCCCCCGTGTCCTCACCCACACGCCTCCCTCTTAATGATAGCTGCTGGCACTCACACAGGGAAAATCTAACGGTTTTGTTTTCATCGGCTAATACCGGGGTGCCAAGATTAATGAGCACCCCCACATAATTGGCTTTAATTAAAACCCAAGAAGCCTTCAAGTCCGTCCCCACTCCAGGAGGGGAGGACGAGTGATTCAGCAGCCCCCCCTCGCCCGCCTCCTGTTGGCTGCTGTCCTCTCATTCAGACGTGCAGGAGGCAGGTGGACAGAGGCTGAGAGTAGCAGGACACGTTTTAAAGAGCCGTGAGCTGAACATGTCTGTACAGCGACTCAGTGGAACTACGAGTTCTTCTTCTGCAGGGGGTGGACCACTTTGGTTCTGGTCCAGTGACTCTGCTCCCATATGGTGTTTACTCGCTCAATCACATCGACTTCAGACATGCCCCCAAACACACACACACACACACACACACACACACCTGTGCAATAAAGCCAGTTATTCCCCAGACAAGCACACCTGTGATCGATGCTGTCACCACCTGTGCTCATATCAGAGCCAAATATCTGTGTGTGTTTGTGTAAGTGTGTTTGCTGCTGGCAGTGTCCATGCAGCCCCCCCAAAAAAAAGACATGTGTCCAGGATGGTGTGTGTTTGTGTGTGTATTTTTTCTGGGCTGATCTCATCATGTCCAGAAAAACGTTCCCGAGTCTCAGCCGTGAAATGGTCGGCTTCCACGGTTCACTGAGCAGCCTCGCATCACTCCGCCTGCCCCGAGGCCTACTACACACACACACACACACACACACACACGAGCATGCACACAAACACACACACACACTCTGATACACACATATCTACACATGTACCAGTAGGGTCACATATCTTGGCCTTCAGGCTCAATCTCATTCATATGTCCCTTCTCTCTCTCTCTCTCTCTCTCTCTCTCTCTCTCTCTCTCTCTCTCTCTCTCTCTCTCTCTCTCTCTCTCTCTCCCCCGCCGGTCTGTGTTGCTGGTTAGCTGATGCGGGCTGACAGTGGCGGGCGGTGGCTCTGCAGCAGCGTCTGAGCAGTGTGTGCTGCCTGTCTCAGCCTCTTTGTCACCTCGCGGGCAGCTTCTCTCTGCTGACTGTCTGAGCTTGGCTGTGCTGCAGTTACAGCTCAGTACGCCAGAGCACAAAGCTTAGGCTAACAGCACCATTTTAAAACTTAACCTCAGTGTGATGTCCCAGTTGATGCAGATCATGCATAATGCCTGGTGTGTTGGTTTGACTTCATGATGTTTTTCTCAAAGTCTGTTTTCTCCCTGAAAGCACTCAATCATGAAAAGGCTTCTTGTTTCATTTCACTTTTTTTCCACATGGGGCAGTAGAGAGAGAGTGGAAATGTGGGAGAATAGAGTGGGAGATGACTAGGGATATGTATGTTCAGTTGACCAAACGGTTAAATGTCATCACCCTCACTAGTCGATACCAGAATTACTCGTCATTTAAACAAGTAATTCATATTTTGGCCCTCAATAGCGGTCAAATGTTTTCAATTGTAGCTTCAATTAATGGGCCTTCTCTCCTCACTTTAATCCCTGGATGTATACAAGTATAGTGATTGGATAGCATCTCAAAGGAGCCGTGAGGTTTGTCAATATTTTGATCAAGTAAAAGGAGATAAAGTTCTATGTAGGCTGTGTCAGGTTAGCATCAACAACCACCCATCCATTTATCCATCTATTCATTTTGCTGTTTGAGTCAGAATCAGATCGATATCCAAGACCAGGAATGGATCAGTGCATCCCAACTAAACACTGAACTATGGTGCAGACCAAAGAACTGAACTCTGGTACGCTTGAATACCAGGGTCTCGGTTCGCTTCCAAGTGCACCAGAGTTTGGTTCGCTAGAAGGTGAGAACGCGATCCGGACCAAACAAGGCATGTGAACCAAAAAGCAGTGCATTGTGGGTTGAATTTGTAAACAATGTGAAATAGGTTTGCCGAGTGTGGCTAACGTTAACGCTACAGGCTGGCATTCTTCTACTGTCCTGTTGTTTACTTTGGGCCACTGACCGGCTACAGCTCCAACTAGTGGCGGGTGGCCATGGTACACACAACATTTGACAGGCTTTGGTGCGCTTGACAAAGTCTAGTGTGAAAGTAAACCAAACCAAATACAAAATTCAACAATGTTACAACTTCACCCCTGAATCACACCGAGTCCACCAACGTCAAATGTGAAAGAGACCTTAATGTTTCCTCCAGTGATTCAGAGACGTTTCTAAAATATAACAAATCAGTCATTCAGTCAGCCAGTCAGCCAGTCAGTCAGTCAGTCGACTCCAATCAGGCTGTGTGTGTGCAGCAGATTGAGTGTGTCTGTAATTATATGTCCAGTAATAATGGGCTGCTTTGAGTGGTTGCTCTATCATCCTCTGTTGTGCTGCAGAAACTCAGACATGATGACTCAGAACTGGTCCTTCAAGGCACTGCATGCTTTATATCTCTGATTCATTCTGGGCCTGGGGGGGGGAGGGCGGGGCTGCAGAGGGCTGGAATATGCGTGTGTGTGTGTGTGTAGTTTCACTCCAAAACAATAACTCACACACACATAAAAAGGTTTGGAAGGGGAGTTTAGTGAGAGCTCTGTATAGAGCTAAGAGATACACTGGTGTGTTACTGCCACCTGGTGGTCATATAAGGTACAAGAACTAACAAAACTGCTGATGGAAACCCAGAATACATCTACTAACTCCTTGATCTGAAGAGATTTCTGCAGAAAAAGTCGTATTTGTTACTTATTACTGCCAACCAGGAGTCAAAATAAATTAGCACACAGCACTCCTGTTATTATTTTTGTGTTTTTGAATTCTCTCTGGGCCTGAAATTTGCTTTATATTTTACTTTTCAGTACCTTGGAAATATCTCAGTAAATGAGACACATAGCTTCTGAAGATTTTTAGAGCCACCAGCAGAGTTGGCAAAAGTACAAACATACTTTCCTCAAGTAGAAATACAGATACTTGTGTAAAAACAGGTTGTGGTTAAATTTTTTATGTACGTCTTTATCCTTCTGTAAACATACATACTTTGTCTTTTTCATTTCCCTGGTTGTGCTGTGATGCCCCAGATCCCATTTTGTTCTCTGTTAAAAAATGAAATAATCAAAGTCCAGGTCGGATTGGACTTGTCTGGACTTGCAGCTCAGTCAGTTAAGAGAATGCATCACAAAGTCTGATCCTCCCTTTTTATAATGCAACACAGAGATGATCTTCTGAGAAATTGACACACAAACAGGTTTAACTATGTATAATAAAATCAGTTTTTAAACTTTGATTTTCTCTCGGCCACAGAAGGGGAAGGACCCGCTGTACGCCCAGATCAACAAAGGGAAGAAATGAAGAGACGCACAGAGACACACCTGAGACCAGGAGGAGAACCCTCACCTGTGTGTGTGTGTGTGTGTGTGTGTGTGTGTGTGTGTGTGTGTGTGTGTGTGTGTGTGTGTGTGTGTGTGTGTGTGTGTGTGTGTGTGTGTGCGTGCATAGGTGTGTGTGCGTGCATAGGTGTGTGTGCGTGCATAGGTGTGTGAGTGTGTGTGTGATTGGTGAAGCCTTCCTCCTCCTCCCCCTCCTCCTCTCTGCAGTGGTTCTCCTTTGCTTCATCGAGGAGGGAAATCAATCACTGATCCGGTTCTCCCTCAGCTTCGTCGTCTTCTCATCTCCTCCCTTTCCCCTGTGGCGACTCACCCCCAGCCTTACAGACTCCTACAGCTCCTCCCCAACCTCCCTCCCTACCTCCTTCCTTCCTCCTCCTCTCTGTCTCTGCTCTCACACTCCTCCCTCTGCCTCCTGCCTCTGGCCTGAGACTGTGCTGCCAAGGAGTGACTGAATCAAGCAGTGCCTCCCTGTCTCCCACAAACACACACACACACACACACACACACACACACACACACACATACATACACAAACAGGATTTGAACGATCATGTTTGTTTTTGTAATGGACAGAATCTGCATCTGCAGATCCGGATCTGCATATCCCTAAAGGAGGAGCTAGACTCTAACAGGCCTATCAGGGATGGCCCATTACTGGGATCGCTACGTCTGATTGGTGGGTTGGTTGGTTCAGGCGTTTTATCCTCATTCTTTGTGAGTGTCTGCTGGATCACTATGCAGAAACAGACTCTCTGGGAGCTGCTCACACACCAACCTATACACACACATACACACAGTCACGCCTCACCCTCTCTAACACACACACACACACACAGTAATTTGCCAAACGTCTCTCCTCTCAGACAGACTCACACTGCGGCGGAGGACAGACCTGTGGAGGGATGAGATTCTGTGATCGAACTGTTCATTCTCTATAGCTTTTGTACAATAACGATTAAAAAAAGAACAAATTGAAAAAATTGAATTTTTATTTTATAAGTCAATCAAGCCGCTGGGGTCAGCTCTATAGGAGTTATAGAGTCAACATGGCTTTAAGGCATCTGATCGTCTGTTTGCCAAACTCATTTTGTAAATAATGAAACAACAAAGACATCCATCCTGTCCAGCGGACGTCTGTGCCATAAAATAGGAAGCTTCAGTTATGCAAACTCAACGTTAACCCAAGCAATACACACATTTGTTTTTCTTCTTCACCTTGTTTTCGTTTCCTCTGATGATGTTTTGTTCTGTGCATGGATGTTGAAGGTTTTAAAGAGAAGATTTGGATTATTTAAATAAAGGTTGTATGATGTATAAATTCGCAGTATGTAATACCAACTTTGGTTGTCGGTCAGCATGGTTCCTGTTTGTAAAAACCAGCCAGAGTACTGACTCAGAAACTAAGGGTGGTTCGTTTGCACTGGTGTGAAAGCTGTCAATCAAACCCTGGTGTTGACCAAACACAGTACCGAGCTTTTTTTGGACCACCTGTTGCCTTGAAGCTCACAGTGCCAAAACCGTTGATCTGTTTGGCCTGAAAACGTAATCAGTGGTAGAGGACAAGTTGTTCTACACGTTGAGGGTACATTTAGGTGTATGGGGCAAAAGTTGTGGTCAGCTCTGTGTAGGAACACTGCTCCTAACCGGGACCATGCTGACTGTTATCTCTGTACGTAACAAACTGAGTATTGTTCGGTATGTCACACTACCACGCTTCAAACTGTCCCTTTAACCTCAGTTTCTGATCCTGCTTCCAGCTGCACTCACATTTTTATAAATGAGCCTCTGCAGTTTAAAGCCTCTGTATGCACGTTTTCTCTGTGATTCTGCACCACGTTTCTTCCTCTGTTCCAGCCTCATGTTGCAAGCAGCAGACTCGCTCTCTGCCCCCCCTCCCTCCGTCCTCCATCCCAGAATAGTCTTGCAGGTCCAGCGCTGCTCGGCCCATCTGTCTGTGTGTTGGTCCGGAGCCAAACTGCTGCTGTCTGTGTGTGTGTGTGTGTGTGTGTGTGTGTGTGTGTGTGTGTGTGTGTGTGTGTGTGTGTGTGTGTGTGTGTGTGTTTGTGTGTGTGTGTGTGTGTGTGTGTGTGTGTGTGTGTGTGTGTGTGTGTGTGTGTGTGTGTGTGTGACTGCAGCCTCCTCTGCTACATCAACTGTGATGCCAATGACTCCCTATTTTATGGCCAGAGTCCGTCATGTGGCGCTCATGAGAACTCTTCTGGACAACGATGTTGATTCACTTCAAATTTGACGAGTAGAAGATGAGCAAAGAATAAAAAGGGAAACGTTGCTGTTTGAGTACATAACATTTCTAGACCTATTTTAACTTTACCTCAGCTAACAGTTTCTTATTAATGTAAATTGACACATTATTTTTATCTTTATGAATATGACATTCTACCGTGGGTTTTTAGATGATTTTTTGGTTCTCTCTTGATTTACGTATTCCACCATGTATTACTGTTACAAATAAACACATCCCAATGACGCCTGAGTGTGTTCTCTGTGTGCTGGTTGTGGTGTGTGTGTGTTTTTGCGCGTGTGAGAGTGGGCCTAATGGTGTGTGCCCAGCAGAGGTGACCCCCAGTGAGACTTCTGTTAGTGTAAAGTAAGTGCCACAGTATTTTGTTGTAATTTAACACGGCCTTAATGGCCTGTCACATCATGCTGCACACACCGCCTCTAATGTGAGCTGTCACCAGTTTTATTAGCAGCCGGCCGCAGCACAAAGCTCCAACCTTCCTCGAACTTTATTCTCCTCCTGTGGAAGAATGGAAAACAGTACGGTAACTTAACGCACTTAAATTGTGCATTTTACTCTGCTTCATTGTTTAAATGTATTTATGATTTAATAATACACATTTAACATTTATAGTCAGGCTAATGCCCGTCCCTGCATCTCCCTCTAAAAAACATAAAATTCAACAACACATACACACAAAACTGTGAAACAAAACACACATATAAGAACCAGAAATGCACTTTTAGACAAAAACAATTATATTAAACCATAAAAAGCACAGAACAGATCATGACAGGGCCTTCCCCTGCCTTATCTTAAAGGATCAAATCACACAGAAAAGTTTTTAATTTAAGTTGTTCTTCGCTCAGGGACCAAAGTTTAATTTAAGTTCCTGGGTCATTTTTTCACCGTCATAAAAAAGTCCCTGTGGATGGGGCTTTCAAAGCTTTTGGTTTGAGTAAAAACAGTTAACATATGAGTGTTACAGAAGAACTGACAAACTATTCTTGAGCAACAAAGTGCAGACTCTGCACGACTTAAAGGGAAGGTTGGTAATTTTACCCAGCGTACACTATTTGTTATATTTGTAAACTGTCTTTATACCCTGGCAGCAATCAATAAATCATGTTCTCTAAAAAAGGACCAAGAGCCATCATCTGTCGCTGCTGTGATCCTGGTAAAACTTCCACCTATCACTGCTGTGAGGTCTGGATGGAGAGTACTAATAAAATGCCCCTCTTGGGGGACCTGCTTAAGAGGACAACAAAAGAGACAGAAGCAAGAGGCTGCGGCAAGAAAGAGTTTAAATAAAGCAAGAAGACAAAGCAGAAGAAACATTCAGAGAGCTATAATAATAACAGCAGCTTAACTTTATGCCCTCCATGCAAACTGAGACCAGGCAAAAATCTGAATGCCTGGTCTCAGAGCGGTAACATTGTTCCATAGTCGCATGCAAAGAAAAATGAAAAACAGCTGGCACTTTTTGTACATCAGCAGATTAATTTGTCTGATGTTTGCATGTCTTTAGATGGAAAACAGCAGGCTAAAGGAAACTTGTAGTCCCTTGAAAACAAGTTCCTGGGATGTGCTGGATACTTCCTGTGGACACAACCTGTAGTTCCAAGAGACCTCAATGTCTGCATTTTACGTTGGGACTATTTGTATTGGGAAAACTTGCATTTTCTGGAGGGGATAAATATTCAGCATGAGGACCAGGACTGGACATCCTGGATATCAAAAACGTTTCATGTGTGTAGCTTTTGAGGAGGAGAGAGGCCAAGGCTAGGGGGAGCTAATGTAGGCAGGCACTGGCAGATGAAAGCCTGTGTGGCAACTGGTTATACCTACAGACTGTAAATAATGTAATATATGTTATTTACAGTCTATGGTTATACCTTGTATCAAATGAGTACATTTTCTTAGATCTAAAGCCATCATATGTTGCTTAGCGACCAGAATGTTCATTAAACTTTCGTTTAAAATAAAAAAAATGAGTAAGAGAGAGAATAACTGATAAAATTAGAGTATAAGGAAGTACATATGTTTCACAATCATATGTGCCAATAGTAGATCAATGTGATGCTTTGAAACAGCTGCATTGTAAGAACTAACATGACTTAATTTGATGTAATGTTCATTTGTAATTTGATTACGTTTGTTCTCATCCTTTCTGACAAATGTTGCAAGATAGCTTAAAAATACACTTCCTGTATAAGCCGCACCCACTTCCAGTTTCATATCAGAACTCAGTTACAGATATGACGTCCCTGCACACCCCTACCAGAAACCACTTCTGTATCTGAATCCCTGACACGCCTGCCAGTCCATGCTCAGGGTGGCAGTGAGACTGAACATCCGCTCATGCAGGCTGTGCGTCTGTGGCTTAAGGTAGATGTATGTCGTATTACAAATACCTGCTTAAATACTTCTGTATTCTACGTAATTAACCTGGAATGTAGACCGACCTCTTGCTTCCTTTTCCTCTATGTTTACCTTCAACACTCAGTTTAATCTACACAACAGTTCCTACAGTTCACTCATGATCACAACAACAACAAAAACCCTGCGCAAAGATTGAGGCCTTTCAATATGAAGCAGTCAGAGAGGAAATGTGGCAGTTTTCAGAAAAATAAAAAAAAGGAGCTTTTTCCAGGTTTCATGACAGTGAGTCACATCAGTTCCAGCCGGGCCACATTCCTGCTGGATGAAAAAAAATCACAGAGCTGTTTCAGTTAGTGTGTTGCGTTAAACAGACCCGTCAAACGGGACGGACTGTTTTCTAGAGATGAGTGTGAGGACTGAGCCTCATTCCTCCACTGAAACCATCTCCTGAGTGTGTGGGAGGCACACACGCACACTCACACCGAGCAGGGACAGAGCGAGGAAAAATCTCCAGGTTTTATTTCTCATTTATCTTTTTAACATAATGAGAGGCTGATGAAGAGTGATTGTCGACTCAACAAGGAAGGCTTTTGTCGTTTTGGTGGATAATTGAACACAATGGATCAGGTACGTTATCCTTTAATTCCTTCCTCAAAGTGTGTTTATCCTTTCCAGTTTTTAACTGTATTATTTGTTGTTATTGGGACTTTTTATAGGGGGTCAACTGCTTACTGTCAGAATAAACGTATAAAACTCTTCAGAAAACTCAGATGTACTGTCTATAAGGAGTAAAGAGTCATTGTTGAACATTTATTTCTGTGTTAAAAACCTTCTAGTTTATACAATTTACCAAAAATCCAACCCTCCTACTTTCATTTCTCAACAGAGACTATCAGATATGCAAACCATAATTGTGTTGTGAAAGCTAAAACTCTTTCAAGCTAAGCACCACCCTTCATCATAACCATCATAAATCTGTTAAAACTGAGACACCATCAGGCTAACAAATCACTGATCTGTTTGTTTGACTGTTGTACCTGCTGGGGTTTATGTATCAGTACATATTTATGCAATTTAGAGAGTTCTTGCTCTCTTTTGTTTTTGCAGCTTATGTTTAAATTATGACTGAAGATCTGTGATTTTTTTATTAACCTTGGTATTGATACTGTAAAGTATCAACTTTTTGACAACTTTATCTGCTATGATCCCCGCCTCAGGACGACACTATGGACTTTAAAGCCCTGAGGGCAAAGTTTCAGGAAGACGACCTCCTCCTGAAGCAACCTAGGATCAGACCCACTCTCCCAGAGAAACCAAAGGTCGTCCCCTCTCCCAACAGCCCCACTCACTACCTGCCTGCAGGGGCCCGCCCCTCCCTGCTCACCTCTATCAACCAGACCCTGGACGCGAAGTCGCACATCGCCCCCAGAGTTGTGTTCAAGGACGAGAAGAAGGAGAGCAAGAAGCCTCTGATCCAAAATAACTCCAAGGGGAAGGAGAAGAGCGAGGGGAAGCTGAAGAAAGGAAAAGGCAGCAAGGAGAAGCTGGATGAGGACATGTCTGACAAGAAGCAAAAGAAAGAGAAAAGGATCTCATCTGTGTTTTCTGTGACTCCAAAGGAAAACACTGCAGAGCTGGTGCCGGCTACGCCTCCACCAAAAATCACAACACTAAAGAAGAAGGGCTTTCTGGGATTCAGGAGGTCATTAAAGAGTGATTCAGGGGAGGTCCCGTCAGACGCCATACTGGACGCCCCTAGCCCGAGTGCCCCTGGACCTGTTCCTCTCATCCCAGTACCGTCTGACTTTGGAGACTCAACAACTCAGCCTGTGATCAGCTTCCCAAAGGCTCTCCTCCCAAACATCCCCATCTCACCTGACTCCAGTCCTGCTGTGGAAGTGACCCCGCCCACCGTGAACCCAGACTCTCTGGAAATCACCCCTCCCCCTGCTTTCATCCCTGCAGTCCCAGAGAGTGAAACCCCTCTTCAGATAGAAACTCCAGATCTGCCTGTTTCCAGACCAGCCAGCCAAAATGACCCTGGCCCACCCAGCGCTGTCCCGACCCCCCCACCCAGCCGTGCTGCTCCTCCCTTGGCCCCCACTCCCTCCCCACCTCCTACTGAGCCTCCAGCTAAAGCTCACCCTGATATAGAAGCTATGATCCTGGCTGCAGTGGAGAAGCCCCCCACTCCAGTCTCGGACCATCTTTCCAAGTCCCCGTCTCCCGTAGCTGAGAGTCCAATCTCCGCCCTGTCAGTGCTGGAGAGGGCGGAAGAGCTGAGTCCAGCAAAAAGGACTCTATCATGTGACCAGAGGATCTTCAACCTGCTGGAGAAAGCTCGTAGGAAGACCCCCAGGTAAACAATCACAGTCTCAACGATGCACACACGCCCATAGCTTTAAAGCATGAGTTTTAAAGAGTTATCAAGTGACTTAACTATCTTCTTTGTTATTTTCAGCACGATAACAACCCCCACCTCATCCTACTCCATCACCCCCCCTCCAGAAGAGTTCCCCCCTCCTCAGAGTCCCACCCCATCTCTACCAGAGATCCCACCCATCGACTACGAGGCGGGAAAACAAGTTAATGGCTTTGACCACAGTAAGTCTGGACCTATGACTCTTCATTTCTTCTGCTCTTTTGCTTTCTTGGGGATTTTTCTCTGAATGTTTCTCTGCACATGAGATACACAACATTATATTGTACCATCAGGCCATCAGGTACGAGCTGTGCACCTGTGCAGCTGTCAGATAAAGAAAACCTGGTATGTTTAGTATGGTTTATGCTGCAGGGTTGCCTCAGGTGTAGGAGAAGCCGTTTTAAAGTGACGCATGCACGTACACACACACATTGTCCTGACATTCCTCTTCTGTGCCAGAAACAACTGAGCAGCAGGCAGGGCAGAGCTGTGAAGGTATGTGAGCGATGAGAGCCGCAGGTCTATCAGTGTGACAGAGACTCTTTAACGTCTGTTAAAGTGACAACACTGAGAGTGAGAGTCTGCTGCTGTGTTTACTTCATTTACACACACATTATTAAAGGGAAATGCCTGAATCTTTAAACCTTTAGGAGAGCCAGATCCTTTCCTTAACCAGAAAAACTCTCTACACCCCTCTGTCAAAACTTCTTTTACAAAAACAGTCAATGATTTCACAGAACATGGAGTTTGTTAGTTTACAGCTGCTTCAACCAGGAAGTCTGTTTGAGTTGTTGTGTCGCCTTCAGTGATGGGCAAGTTACTGTAAATTAGTAACCCATTACAGTTATTAGTTACTCCTATAAAAACGTATTGTTTTAACAACTGAGCTACACCATCATTAAAGTCACTAGTTACTTTGGAAAGTAACTTTAGGGTTACTTATTTTTGCTTTACTCAAATGTTTCAAATGACTCCATCACACAGGCAGAATCCAAAGAAAATACTGGAGCACACGGATCATTTAAGGCAAATTTATTAAGGTTTAAAGGACTGATGTTTCAACGTGCACTGTGACTTCCTGAGATTTGTTTGTTTGTTGGTTTTTCTTGGGTGTTTTTTTTTAACTCTGAGGGGGTCGCAGTGCGTGTCGAAACGTTTTTCTTTTGCACCTTAATAAACTTGCCTTAAGTGATTTGTTTGCTCCAGTATTTTCTTTGGATTTTGCCTATGAGAAGGAGTCCATTCAAACATTTTCTAACATATAAGGTCCTTTTCTGAGAGCACCGACCTCCATCTGTGGAGGGGCTGAAGCGAAAGAGATTCCCTCTACTCGAGTAGATGAGCAACTCCTGTATCTTGTGAAAGAGGTGACTGTTTTTTATAAATGGAGGTTTGGCGACGTAACAGCTGTTTCTGGTGAGAAAATATCATCTCACTTTCTGTGATGTTATCAGTCACTTAGAATAACAATCTGAGCCTGTCACTGACAGAAACAACAGCTTTGAGGGATGCATGCCAGAGAGTTCATTTACCCCCAAGGATAACTGCATTAGAGCCTGTTTCACTGTTGTTGTCTGAAGCAGCTTTACTGAAGCAATTGAAGAACTTCTTGTATCAACTTCTAGACCCAAAATAAGAAGCTAGAAGAGTTTTAGTGGAGAAAGCTTACATTTTGCACAAATGAAATGCATGTATTTATTTTAAAGATCCTGAAGCAGTTTAGCCATTTCATTCAGTAATTTATTTTAGTGTAAAGTGCAAAGTAATAAACGTTATTCATGCGAACTTTCAGTTGAAAAGCTTGCTGATACTGTAAGCTAAATAATGTAAGACTTAATTATTGTTCTCTTTCTCTAAACAAATAAAAGGGTCGTTCAATTTGAAAGTGTGCAACAGATTTATTTTTCTTTGTAGTAAAGAAACTTAGTAATTGAATGATGTGTCACCTGTTTAGAACAAAGTGCTTATATACTTTAGATTACATTTAAAGAAGGGCCTTAAAAGCCACAGTTAGAAAACCTAAGACGTGTTTTTGAACGGTTGTAAGCTGCCGGCTTCTTCTTTAAGCTGTCCTCGTTTTTCTCTTGTGAGTGCATTATCTCAACTCTGCAGAGTTTTATCACAACAACATACAGAGTGTGTTCGACTGGTTTGGTTTCCTCAAATACTCAATTCTCTCTCTCTCTCTCTCTCTCTCTCTCTCTCTCTCTCTCTCTCTCTCTCTCTCTCTGTCTCTCTGTTTGAAAACTTCTTTAAGGTGTTTTTTTTGTTTTTTTTTGTGTTGTCCTGTTCTTGCTTTGTTGTGTTCACATGGAAATCTTGCTGCAAAAAGAAAGATATCATACAGTAGGTGTTAGAGGAGAATTCTGGTGTTTTTAAACCTGCGACCTGGTTTTACATATTTGCGAGAGATGTTAATCACTACGTACAGACAGTTTCGAAATTTGCCCTAGATTGCTCCAGTGGCAGTGCTTGTTTACAGAAAGGATCCTCACACAGGTAGATTTTTTTTTGGTTTTGTTCAGAGGTGCTGGCCCCCATGAGAGGATATCACGTTAGGCCCCACGACCACAGCCTCAGCCAACCCAGCAATAATTGTATAACACCACCTCCATTACACAAAGACCCATCAAAACCTTTCAAATAACGTGGTCAAAAAATTCCACACCACGTTTTAAAAAGATATCATCTGTTATTTCAATGCTCAATTGAAAATGAGCAAAGCTTAAAAAACCTCACAGGTGTTTTGGAGAGGAACTAATCTATCAAAAGTTGCCTGCACACTGTCTGAATTGTACAAACACATTGGCAATGTTTCGGTACGGAAACTTGCAACTTTTGGTGATTAAAAAGAAGAAATAACCAAATAATCAGCAACGAGGACTTTAAATCAGGTATCAACACCACTGGATTTAAACCAAAAGTTGTATTGAAATAAATAATTCTACTATGATGACTACTTTAAATGACTAAGACTTTGTGTTACACCCTTAACTGAAGTTTAAATTAGACAATAACAATGAACTAAACTTTGTAATATATGCATCTTTTAGGCATTCGGTTCATTGTTAGCATCTAAAAGTTTTGTTTTTTTAGGATTTGAAGATTTTGGAAAGAGTTAAGAATCGTGTTAATTTCTGCGACCAGTTTTCACATTCTTATGGCAGTTATGATTCAGAGAGAAACAAACAAATAAATAGATAAAAACAAACTATAGATTTATTAGAGGCCCAATAAGGGGGCCCTTTCTCCACCGGGGGTCCTGGATAATCAGTCCTACTTTTCCCCTCAGTATGACAAGCTCACCGTTTGGAACACCACTGACACTAAATAAGCCAAAAGAGTCGACAGGAGACTCACAAGCTAACATATTCTACAAGTTAAAATTCCTGTTTTCATGAATGTAGTCTGGTGCGTGATGTAACAGCTGTTTGTGGTAAAAAAAAATCGTCTTCCTCTTGAACGAATAGTTTTATCTCGGTATCTCTGGATCCTTTCTGTATTGTTATCAGACCCTTAAAATAACAATCTGAGCCTGTCAGGGACAAAAACAACAACTTTCAGTGGACACACTTTGATTCATCAGGGATTATGATGCAGACATTGCAGCCTGTTTTACAATCTGATGCAATCTGCTGGCCTAATAAATGGGCCAGCCTAATAAAAATAAAGTATTAATTAAACTAAAATGTATTCATTAAATACAAAATGTGGTCCACATTCAAAAGTACCAGTTTTACTCTTTAATGTGAGAATTTGAGTTCCATACTTTACTAATTACAACCCCTTTCACACATGATATGCACGCAAACATATCTTGAAAGTTGCTTCAGTATCTAGCCTCAGAATCAATGTACTGACATGGCGTGATGACTCTTTGCAGGACAAGCGTCTCCGATGACTGAGGGCATCACTGAGGAGGGAATAGACCCTACCCCTGAGCTGCTGGTGGTTCCACCTCCTCCCCCAAGGAAGGTCCTCCCAGACCCTAAGTCTCTGGGTCCGGCTCCAGAGAAACCTGACAGGCCTTCATCTGTGAACCTGAGTCAATTCATCCCCCCTCCTCCTATGGAAGGTAGTTTTCCTGTCAATACACTTACAGCTTTATTACACGTAACATCAGCAGACCCTCTAATATTGTTTTCATGTTGCTGCAGATTACACGGGTCATGTTGAGTTCTCTGAGACGGACACCACAGACATCCCCGAGTTTGACGATGTGACTTCAGACGCTCACTCTCCAGAGCTGCTGGTGTCAGAGTGGGGGAACGGGGACTACACTGGTCCAGATAGTCCAGATGGACAGACCCCACCTCAGTTATACAGTAACGGGGTCACTTTTCCAGGGGCAGAGGGCCGTGCTGCACCGACATACGGAGATAATCCTCTACCAGCAGTTATCTTCCCTGAACCCCCGGAGTCAACTCCCCCTGCAGGGTTAGACACATCCCCAGCTCTGCCCTCTGCGATTTGAAATACTCATCAGATCTGGTTTTGATTTCTGTTTTTGATTTCCTTTTATGATCCAGGGTTCTACCTCTAGTCGGTAATGGCATCTATGAGAGTACAGAAAACGTTTATGAGGACATCACTGCGTCAGCAACCAAGAAGAAAGTAAAGACTGACGGCAAGAAACGCAAAGGACCACCAAAGAGTGAGGACTCGAGTGTTAGCTAAACATTATGACACTAACACTGCAGACATGTCAACATTCAGTTAAATGTTGTGTGGGTGGCTACAAAATGATATCGTTTACTGGGCTCCAGTGGTGCTGCTTGTCAATAGGCAGGGCAGGCAACTGCTTGGGGCCCCAGGCCAGTAGGGGGCCCCCAACGGCTGACAAACTTTAAACCACAGCATTGCCTCAAAATGTGCAAATTTTGCAATGACAGTAGGAAACCTCCCTAATGCCCTGCTAAGTGTTGCATGCTTATTGCTGGAAAATAATAATGGGCGCTGGTTGGAGGGGCCTCCAATGAATGTTTGCCTAGGGCCCCAACAGCCCCTAGAAGCGCCCCTGCTGGGCTCGACCTTTACGGTGCATAGTAATACAAAAGAACTGCACCAAAATATGAACAGAACAATGAATAACCCACTGCATTTTACAATAACCCAGTCATTATGACAAGAGTAGTGCAAACAGAAACATGGAACTATAAAGAATAAAAGTCTTCATCATGAAGTTATAACTGGCTTAACACTGGCTAGAATGTTAAAATAATCTTTAAAGGGTTAATACCTTGGCTGTATAAAAAATGAACATTTAAATCTAAATCAGCACAGACGACTTATTAGTTCAACGTTATACTAATGCTGTCAGCGTTAACGCATTAACGCAATGAGATCAATGTCCGAATTTAATGCATTTCATATTTTTGATTCCATTGATCGCGTGCTAATTTGTCCCTTTAGGTCCACCGTAGCTAAGCCACCGCACAGACAGCATCGTCTCCCTGTAGACACAGCGATAGAAAAGAATGACAAAATTACCCAATATTTGGTGCACTGGACTTATATTTTAGTTGTTGTGATATCAAACAGGTATTGATATTGTGTGAATTTTACTACAATCGCACATAAGTTTAAAATTCTGGTATCATGACAATCCTCCTTTGCAGATCAATGGCCGTCCTAGCAGTTTGTAACGTGACTGAAAACTGTAAAGCTGTCATTATGACTGTTATCCCATGTTGACCTGAACCATTTAGCACCTGTTTAATGAATTTGTATTTCACAGATCCCTACGTTGAGGCACAACAGGAAACAGTAAGCCCGTTTTAAGTTTAAATATGTCTTAACGGTCAGAGATTCTGATGAGTTAGGGGAATTGAGCCTTTTCTCTTTTTGTTGTTTACAGAATGAAGAGAAAAGCAAGACGGGCAGGTTTGGCAAGTAAGGACACCCTTTATGACCCACTTTCTTTTTCTTCCCCCACCCCTCAGTCTGTCAGTGAGGAGAGAGTTTTGTCTGCTTTTGTTCCCCCCATTATCTTCTCTGCTGTCTAAACACTCAGTGAGGAGTCCCATTCAAACAACATGATATCCCTCATTCTGATTTCTGCAGGAACGATAAGAAAGTGGCTGCAGAGGGGCCGGATGAGAAGGAGCTGAAAAAGAAGGAGAAGCAACGTCTGGAGAAGGAGAAGAAGGAGCAGAAAGAGAAACAGGAGAGGGAGAAGAAAGAGCAGAAGGAGAGGGAGAAGAAGGAGAATGAGATCAAGAAGAAATTCAAAGTGAGTGATGTTATTTTGACAGAGCGGAGGGAGGGTGGGGTCTATGTCTTGGCATACAAACCTGTCTGGATTCATTCCTCGTGCTGAAGAGTTGAGCTGAGCATCATGTTGCTGGCTCAGAGGAATCTGTGTAAACACAGCTCCATTGTTGGTGATATTTCTGACAAAGATCTATGGATGATTCTTTCCTTTACCTCACCAATACACGGCTCACTCGGCTCTCATTTTATTTGTTTGGGCCTCAGCATGCTACTGCTTTCATCGAAAAAAGTTCTACACCCGCGCATGAATCACCTTTCAAAAAAATGGAGATGCAGACAAACACAGGCAGAGATTATGTTAAACATAAGGAAGCTTCAACTAAAGAGACAGATATTTCCCTCAGGAGGTGGAGGAGACCAAAAAAAGAGCTAAAATGTCAGTAATGAGCAATAAATCTGATATTGAAAACAATGCATCATACATTTCTATTATACAGCAAACATTTTGCAGCACTTATATCGACCGCTCCTCATTGAAACAGATTGGATGGATATGATATGAGAGTGTCCATGCTCTTTGCAGTCTGTGGATGGATTTCTATGTGAAGGACTCTCGACTGTTTGCTCTGAAAGCCAAAGGACAGGATGTTAGTATGTAATCCTGGATTTTTTCTGACCCAGTCTTTTTCCAGTGCCTGAATCGTGAGGTAAACCACTCGATCTAGTACATGACTTAACCACATGCTCTTCCTGTGCTGTAAAACCATCAGGAACATTGACTCTATGTTGTTGACCAAACTTTGATCCTTCCCTAACCCCCCCACCAGATAGATTTCAGTTTCCACAACCAACCAGGTCAATGGTTAACATTGAGAAGTGGTTTGAGACCAACGCTACTTATATAGTTGTAGGAAAAGAAAAACAATACGCAAACATTGACTAGAAGCCTACGAAGGATGTATAAAGTGTCTTCATGTACTCTTCATTTGGAAGGAAAAGCTTTTGGTCATAAACTTTGAGGCTACTGTGTTAGCAAACAAAAGCAACCAAAATTCAGTTTTTACACTTTGATTTATGTAATGAAGAGCGTCATGGTGAGGGGGCTGCACATTAAAGAGCGCCCGAGCAGTTGGGGGTTAGGTGCCTTGCTCAAGGGAATCTCTGCAGTGCTCGGGAAGTGAACTGCAGCATTAAAAAATAGCCATTTTTACAGCAGAAATAAACATGTTTACAGCCTGGATCAAAAAACGAAAATGGTCTGAATAGCTCATGTCTTTATCTGCACACGCTGTACAGGGGGTGGTTTTTTTTATGAAGGATATGAGTTATTTATAATAAGTTGACTGACTGACTGACTGACTGACTGACGGATGGGCGAGATGCCAGTCACATCATCCCCCTGAAGTTGAAACTCCGACTCAGAAACTTGAGGGAACTTCAGGAACCTGAGTTGAAAATCCACAATGGCTGCTCTGTGTATGAACAGTAAAGTACAAGCTGGAAATTATAGGGTGCAACTTGGTCTTGCTTTTATGTTATCGATCACACTGATTGTTATCAATCACACTGATAGTATTGTTATCAATCACACTGATAGTATTGTGCAAGTTCTATCTGTGGACATGTTGCCATATTTCTTTCGCAACGTGTGTGTTGACATAACCTGGTATTATCTAACACAACAAAGGTACTGCTAGAGGCGTCCATGTTGCTTTTCCAACTTGTTACCAACTTGTGACTAAAACATAGTCAACTCAGGTTCGACATCATTCCCAGCTCCAACTTCTGAGGAAAATGGAACGTACATCAAAACCTGCCCAATCAAACTCGTGATTATCCTGGTGCTGCTTGTTTTTTTTGTTTTTTTAATCTGTCATACTCAAGCACTCTTGTTGTGCCTTCAGATCACAGGACAGGAGGATGCCATGTATGAAGCTAAAGTAACCATCACAAACAAGGGACGCAAGAACGATCTGCCCGTAAGTAACGGCGACGTCATCAGCATCATCCGAACAACCAACTGTCCCAAAGGAAAATGGCTGGCCAGAGACAGCAGCAACAACTGTGAGTCCGAAATTCTCTGACGCATTTGGTCCAAAATTCTAATTCTCTTTGCACGAGTGTCTTGTCACACATGTTGTATCAGCTCTGCTCATGGAAGCATGAGAACAAAGTGTGCTTCACTGTGACTGATTTGCATGCAACAAATAAAGAACATAGATTTGAACTTGTAATTAATTCACTTCAAGGGTAATATAATGCTTTGAAGAAGAAGAAGGATACTAATAAATAGTTGTATTGGTTGAAAAAACTAGTTTTTCTTACCAGTTATTAAAAGAACATACTATATAAACACACTTCAGTGAAGCTTCACTGTAATGACAGCATCAGCGTCTCCCTTCTTTATCCAAAGACGAATGTGAAAATATAGATCTAATTTATGTGGGGTAGAAAACGTCTGCTTGTGTTGCAGACGGGTACGTTGCTGTCGATCATGTGGAGCTGGACATTCAGGAAATGTTGGCGCTGGGGAAGAAAGCTGCAATCAGCCGCAAGACCACCAACAACAATAATGTGACCGAGCCAGACGGGACCAGAACGGGGAGCAGGTGTGTGTGTGTGTGTGTGTCTGTGTGTGTGTGTACAGTAACAAACATTCAAGTGTCTGGTTAAAAAGATGATTTACTGAAGTTTTTCCCTCTTTTCTCAGAGCTTCAAACCACTTTCCGCAGTCAGAAGAGACCTGTAAGTATCCTCCTGTTCATTTGTATTATAAACCTTTGTATTGAAATGATTGTTTAGCAGTTTTATTATGTGTGTGTGTCCAGTCACAGATGACAGCGAGGAGTGGACCGGTGATGAAGATGAGCCTGTCTCTCCTCACACCAACACGACAGATCCACTGGCTTCACTGTGAGTCCATGTTAGCATGAACATGTCTGACTGCTTCTTTTGTATTTACATGATTTCTTTTTTAAGACAGAGACCATTAGAAGCAGTAGAGATGATCTCTGATTGTCAGCTTTTTTTATGTGAATCTCTTCTTCTCTGCAGAGGTCACTCCAGGACGCTCTCCATGCCCGACATGGGTAAGACCCAATTAACTTTCCAAATGCTGCTTGTCATCAGATGAGGAAGTGTAACTCTTACAGTGTGTAACAGCAGATTCTGGTTTGAATTCATGCAGCAGGTGTGTGTGTTATCAAAGTGCGTCTCATAAATCTGTCCTAACTCCCCTTTTTCAGGAAACAAAGACCTGAATGTGATCCACCAGCACAGTCACAGTGACATCAATCCAGACGGCACACAGGTCCAGTGAGTGTACCAGCACACACATTGAACACACACACACACACACACACACACACACACACACACACACACACACACACACACACACACACACACACACACACACACACACACACACACACACGCACAAGCAGAATGTGGATACACAGTGCAGTACATCTGTATTTTGTCTTTTATTTGATCAGAGCGAGACATGAAGCACTTCAGAAGTTGGCCACATTTTTCCACTCGCCTAAACCTGTGGAGCCAGCTGCCAGGTAGGCGTGCAACACACACGCACACACACACTAACATGCACCTGACTCACACACAAACTGGGTTTTAATGTGTGCTTCTTCTTCTCTGCAGCAGCACTGTACCAGAGACAAGTGAGTGACGCCTGAAACAATCACACTTTCTTACAACATAGTGAAAATTGAAAGGAGCATTTATAGAAATTCAAGAAGTCGACTTAAGGAAATACTTGATAGGATTACATGTAATATATTAAACACATTTTTCAAATATTTTCTCTGTTTCCTCAGGTCCAGGTCCTGTAAAGGAGGAAGCAGCTTCTGTGTAAGTTGACCCACAGACACAAACATGTTGTGTAACACGTTTTCTTCCTTTTGACCCGAATGGGTTAATAAGCATGAACAGAGTGTGTGTTATTTATTCTTTTTGTGTCTGGGGGAAACAGACACAGCCAAATCCTGTTCTCTAAGACCAGGAAGTAAAATCGGAGAATGAGTGCTTGTTATGCTTTGTGTGTGTGTGTGTGTGTGTGTGTGTGTTTGTGTGTGTGTGTGTGTGTGTGTTTGAACATTCTTTACTGGTGTCATATTCTTGGTTTGTTATTCTTGGTAACAAACATGGATGCACCTCCTGCATTGATATCTGGGGAACATGAGCCACTGAAGAGAATGGGTGAAGTGATGGTAAATGTGTTTTTCCCCCTCAGGCCTGCAGCTGAATCTAACACCACAGAGGAAGTAGACTTTGATCCAAATGCTTTGTTAATTTTACCTCCTCCTGACCTTTACGCTTAACTGACTGAGGAGTCATTCTCATAACTCAAAGGTAAGGACGACTCACCTGGACTGTTCATAAACATGCGTTTATTTGCATCCTCTTCTTCTTCTGCCATTTTTAGTCCCTATTATGCACCTTAAGGAGAAGAGGAGGCAGGAGGCTTCTGAAGAGCTCAGACAATCAGTTGTATCCTCTGCAGAAGTCTTTATCAAACCAAATGATAAATTCATACTTTATCTTAAACATGTGCTACACTGCTAGATGTCCCTTTTAATCTTACATACACTTATTGTGACACCCACCGCTCTCAAGACAACAGGTTATAAAACACAGACATTTTTGTCAGAGGTGCTACGATTTTGCAAAGACCAAGGATTTTGCACAGTCACTGTTTGCACGAGTAACTAGAACAATAGTAGATTATTCTGGTGAGTAAATTGTTCATGTCGTTGAACTTTGAATTTTGCATGGATCAAGACTGAATACTAGAGACTGTGCCTCAACTCCAGCAAAGCTCCTTTAGTTTTTTTCTTAATAGTTGTATTTTGTAACAGTTTGTTGTGAAAGAGTCGTTTCAAAACTTTTCACAAGGATTTAAGGACACAGCTATGATGTTCAACTTCCAGGTGAAAGCCTGACGCGTTGACTGTGGAGCATGCGCAGAAGGCCTAGTCTAGTTTGGGTCTGATTCAAGGTGTTTCGATGAAAGAGTAAATTGAGCGCCAACCACATTATCTACTCTGTTGCTTCGTCTGCTTCCGCGTTGTTCTTTTACGCTATATCTTGCCTCAGGAGACCCCTGGCCTCCCTCTCACCCGAAAAAGGGCTATTAGTGTCCTGCTGTGAGGTGCATATGTGAACAGCCAGGTCAGACGAGTTTGAGGAGCAGTCCTACTGAAATGGTGTAGATATTTTCAGGAGTGCACATGTGAAAACAGCTCAGGTGTGTTAGTCCGACTTGAAGAAATTCGATTTAGTACCATTTCAGCCGGACTAATATGTTTACATGAATTTTAAAAGTCCAGTTTTAGTCCGACTGACATGCTTAATCCACTTTTTCTAACTGCATGTAAACGTACTGACTGTAAGCATCACATACTGACATGTTTGTTTTTTTGCAGGTGAGCAGAGGAAACCGGCTGATTGTGGCGTCTTCTTCATACTGTGACTTGTGTCATCCACATCAGACTGTGCCAGTATCTTCATTTTCCTACAAATTTGACCAACGTATTTTACCCGCTGACTGCAGTTCTGGATCAGTATGATGTGCATAAAGGGATTTCTGTGCAAACAGAGCTGTCTTTCTGCAGCTCTCAGAGTGAAACTAGAAAGAGACAGTTTAGCTGCCGACTCTGAGCGACTTTGAATATTGGACCATGTGAACTGTTGATCTTTGGAGAGGACTCGCAATTTGTTGCAGACACGAGAGCCTCTAATCGCCTGAAGGCTCTTGTGGAGAAAGTTTCACACTTCCCATGTAAATACCATAAAGGCAGATCGGTTCAGAATGGGGGGAATAGAGGGAGGATAAAGCAGATCTTTTCTCAAATCAAAGTATTTGTCTTAATCCTGAGGAAAACACAGCACACACAGACACACAGAGAATGCATCAATAACCATTTTTCAGTCATGTCTCCAGTAAAAGGTCGTTATCGAGCCTGAGGATCAGACTTACACCTCGGTTAGAATAAACCAAAAGTGATCAGCTGCTGAATATTTATCGGAGTCTGCATACGGCTGTTTTTAAAGTTCTAACTGTACATACCTGTTACCAGTTTACAGTGTTGGTAGCAAAGAAAGAAACAGACTTATATCTGGTAAAGTTAGAAAACATGTTAAGGTTGGATTATAATAAAAGCTCACATGTGGTGGGACCTGTTCTCGTTTATCTCCTGCTCTCTCCTCTCCTCGTCTACATGTGCATCTGCAGAACTCCGATCAACAAAGTTTCCAACAACATCTTCACCTCTTATCTGATATCAGCCACCTTATTGTATTATTGAGCTGTCTTTGTACACATGCATGTTTTTCTACTTTTATTTACCCTCCCCTTGTTGTCGGAAAATCGTTGCAGATGTTATTGCTATAAGAAACTACTGATGTGATAGTATTTAAATGCTGATTTTTTTTAAAGGGGAATTGCTGAATTTGTATGTATTTAGGGACTTTCGACTAAAAGGTACAGAAAGTTTTAATGCTCATATGGAAGCCTGGAAACAGGTTGTATAGTGGCTGCAATCCAAACGTCATTTTTCAGGAAAGATTTGCGCAATGATCACAAGTCCACTTTAAGAAGTTGTTTCTGTCCCTGACAGGCTCAGATTGTTATTCTAAGTGGGTTTCCTGCAGAGGTAGATCTTTCTGTTCAAGAGGAAGAGGATTATTTAAAGATTTATTTTTGGCTTTATATGCCTTTATTTAGAGATAGGACAGTGGATAGAGTCAGGAATCAGGGAGAGAGAGAGAGAGAGGGGGGAATGACATGAGGGAAAGGAGCCACAGGTTGGACTCGAAACCTGAGCCGCCCGCCTGGAGGACCACTTCCTCCGTACATGGGGTGCGCACCAACCACTACGCCACCTACACCCCAGGAGATTGTTTTTTTTTTAAACACAAACAGCTGTTACGTCACTCTCTTCAAAGTTGCTCATCTAGTGTTACCGTGATCAGTTAGTTTCTTGACAGAAGAATCAAAAAATAAAACCATAGAGACAAATACACACCACGTGTAAACAGATCCAGGTAGCAGCAGACCAACAACTCCAGGTGGGGTAAAAGTAAAAAAAATAATAATAATGGTCTGCATACACAGCAACTTTTTGTGGTCGCACTTTAATCAGTGCATTTGTTCAGATTGGATACTTTGCAGCCATTACAGCCTGTTTCATTACTGCAGGCTGAAGCAGTCTGGAGGAACACTTTTCTGTACCTATAGCTCATTTAGGTCCAATAGCATGTAACAATGGAGCTCCAGAGTTTAAAAATAGAGACATTTTCTGATCACATATAAGAATGATATAATATTGTTGCAACATGCAGTGTCAACTATTGGTCATGGCTGCACCTTCTGCTTTGGAAACATCATCCATAGACTTTTTTCTTCCTCTCATTTTTACTAAGCAGATGTGTCCAGGTGTTACTCTGATAAGTATTACAGAAAGAGGAAGTCGTTTGATCATTACTGGAGGTTTTAAAAAAAAAAAGTTAAATACTGTATTGTCTGAAAAAGAAAACACAAAAAAAATCCTCTGTGACGGGTATGTGTATGTGTGTGTGTAATATGTACAAATAGACAGAATCATTTTTCTTTTTATATGTCTGTTTATTGTTTTTCAATAAATACTCATTAAAGTGCAAATCATAACAGCAATATCATGCAGTGCATAACAAGAGAAGTCCAAACCCCAAACAGACAGACAAGAGATGAGGACAGACAGCTGACACCCTCTCTCTCTCTCTCTCTCTCACGCACACACACACACACACACACACACACACACTCTCTCACTCTGGGGTGTTTAAGATTACATTGATCAGAAGAACGCCCCACACAGATTAACAGAGAGCTCAGATTTGCTGTTGTAACACTCACTTTGGTACGACACGGTTTGTTCAGGCCCTCCGGCATGTTTTTCCAGCCACAGACACAGATCAGAGTTTACACACTAACATGCCACTGGTAGTTGCATACAGTTGTAATGTAACAGTAGTACATCCGACAGTAAACACTGGATATATCAGGGGTTTCAAACACGACCTGTGACCTCTGAAGGATCAGCGTATTGATCGTTATTTCAGACTGTCGTCTCAGCAGCAGAATGAATGCATAATGTTCCCGATGTGGCCGACACAGCTCGGTGTACAGAGGATGGATGTTTAAGACACAGAAACAGAAAGGTTCCACATGTATTAGTGTTTACAGAAAACAGTGAGTGTGTGCAGTTGCATGTTTGTTGCAGTGGGGGGGCAGAGACCCCCCCCCCACCTGAATTTAAAGTCCATTCAGTGGCGTTTGTGTGGTCGCACACAGAACACAACACGTGTGAGAATAAAGGGATTGAGCAGAGTTTCAGACAGAAGCCTTCACAATGATCACATAAGGCAGAACACGACTGAATCCATTCCAAACAGCTGGCTTCAAAGGGAACCTCAGCGACAGCAGGTTATTGTAGGTCCAAGAGATGACAACACAAAAGCTGGTTCAGACTGATGCGCTCAAATGTTCCCCACAGACCAATTCTTCAAATCAAAACTAAATGTTATCTAAAGTTTTGTTGTCACGAAAGAATCTGCGTGCTCATGTTTTATTTACTCTAGCTTCCCTGATGCAGGTCCATCGACTCACAGCCCTTGGTCTTAAGTTTACACTGATCCATTGATCCATGGATTAAAAGTCTATTTATGAATGAGTACATACTTCAAGATCTACTCCAGTCATCTGTGAGACCGGCTGAATTTCTTGTTGCTCTATTTGGCATTCTACTGATTTAAAGAGCTAGCTTTAGCACTTAGCGGGGGGGGGGGGGTGACTGATTAGCAAAAAAAATAGGTTTTTGGAAGTTATGAATCTATTTCAAATCTCAGAAGGTAAGAAGCTCGATAAGAAAATCGATTTCTGCACAACTGCAACACTTGCAGAGCGCCGCAATAAGCCAAAAATATTCTACTACATTAATCAGATCTTCCAGATAGCTTTACAATCGTTGCACTCAAATTATATGATTTAATAAGGGCTATTATTTGACAGTGTATGTACGTAGATAGAAAAGGTCTTTTGGGGTTAATGTGCATCTTACACAGACCCAGAGATTTGCTGTAAAAGTCCAGCACACTTCCGAAGGGCTTCTCACTTCCAGCTCAACTGGCATGAATTAAACGTGAACATACTGAGAAGATTTCATTTTGGCCATGTTGGGGTTTCCTATTTGCAGCACCAGTCTAAAGTGGAGAACAAGCTCCCCCTCCAGCTTCTGTGTTTCACTGAAAGAATTAAAAAAAAGACAACGGTCCATCGCTCTCCTTCAAAAGCACAGTGCTGCTTTAAAACAGAGAGAACAGAACCCTAGGATTCATCTGAGCAGCAGCAGCTTCCACTTTACATTCAGTCAGAAAAACTCCATGCCATGCACCACCCAGCTCTGGTTTGATGTGTCAGGACAGTGCGGAACATTTATAAAGTCAGAACACGACGTATACGTACAGTAACGTTTGTGTTTCTCACACAGACTCGGATGCAGAAAAGAGAAAATCTGAAAAACTGCCAGAGCAGAAAATGAGTTTTAAAGTGCAGACTGAACGCAGACGACAAGTTTCAAAACCCAGAGAAACACACCCGACCCTCTTCTCCACCGTCAAAGATCCTCCCGACAGAACCAGAAACATTACAAATCCTGTGACACACTCCGTGACACACAGCGGCTCATGCACACACTCTTCATAAACATCTGCACAGAACGACTGAGTCGCAGTCTTTAAGGCAACTGGAGGAAGGTTTCTGTGGCTTTAAGAGTCCTGCAGCAGATACACACCCTCTCACAGGAAACTAGAGCTGCAGCTGATTTATGACTCTAAATGAATCTGCAGGTCGTTTTTAGGATTCATCTACTGACTGTGTAGGTTATGAAATATTAAAATGCTCTGGAATCAAAATGAATGAAAGTTAGAGACTAATGTAACGTCTTCAAGTTGCTTCCTTTGTCTAACTTTTCATTTTGCCGTCACTAGAATCGCAGAAAAGCAAAAAGTCGTCACATTACAGAAACAGGAAGCAGCGAATATTTCACATTTGTGCTGGAAAATCCCTGAAACTATTTGTGGATCCTTCAAATTCTGGTGAATCATTTTCTTTTTTTCCGGATGAATCCATGAATCGTTGCAGCTCTACATGAGAGCAGCATCTCCTCTGTTCTCATATTGAGTGTATTACAAGTAAGCTTGTCCATATAACCGTTTCATGGATACTTTTGAATACCAGGAGTGTTAAATCCATAAAATCTGTTTATTGATCGATCGAATAGAAATATTTTGAAACTTTGAAAAAAGACGACGTCTATTTCATTAGACAGAGAGGAGTAAATCCATCAAACATTTCAGACACACTCCTCTGTGTTAATGTGGTTTTGGCATATTAGAAAAAAAAAGACGCGATACTGAGTGTCTAGGACTTCTGTTTCTGTTGACACAAGAATCAGTATTTTTGTTGGATTTTTACTAGAATCAAAAGATTCAAAATCTAGAACGTTGATGTTTATCTGATTTGACAAATACATTTTCTTCAGGTTTGCTTTCTTCAGTATAGAAATGAAAACATTAAAAGAAATGAAGAGGGTTTTAAGTGTTCACATGACGACTTCATCCAAACGTTAAAGGCTTATGGCGATAATAAAAAGGTTACTGCATATAAAGACGACTGGTCTGTAAATGCATGAGAGACGCGTATTTACAGTAGCTACGGTCTTTAATTTACGGAGCGAATGAGTTGCATATCTCTGACTGGATGAATTCATAAAGTAAGTGGATATGTAAGGTGTGCAGGGACAATGTGATCTTTGTAAACACTCATGTGAGTGGGTGTGTATCTCTGCTTCATCACTACACACAGGACACGTCTTTATCGTCCTGCTTTCTCTCCATCTTCTTGATTCTTCTTCTATCTATACAAACTCAAATTTAACTCTGTGAATGCAGCGTTGAAATCATCAAATCACCGCAGCAGTGTCTACAAAACAATCTCTGAAAAATAAATATGGCTCTGATCTCGAAGAAATAATCTTATTAGTGGTGTATAAAGTTTTTTTTTTTGGTATCTCTTTGTCAACCTCTCCAGCTACATAACATGATTGTAATATAAATAGAATACACAACAAAAGCTTTCTTTACAAACTATAGAGGATATCAAACGTGAAATCAAAGTGTGCATGTTGACATTCTCTCAGAGAAAGTTTGATCGTGAATAATAACTGACCTCTGACCTGAGGAAAACTCAGCAGGATTTCACGTCGTTAAAGGAGCAGTGTGTAAGACTTAGTGACATCTAGTGGTGAGGTACGTGATTGCAACTAGGGCTGGGCACTATACAAATAAAGTCCGATTTTTGAAATCACATCTGGGGAGTGCTGACTTGGCATTTAATCCTTTCAGGCTGATTTCTCTCTTTGTGTTTAATTTGGCTAGGACTTCTACGTTTGTTGTTTCAAAACAGGCGTCAGTATTGTTGTTGTTTTTTTTGGTAGAATCACATCTACATTGTGTTCATAGAGAAGAGGAGGAGGAGACATCTTTGGATAACTTTGCTCTTGGTGAACTTTTAACAAATAATCCAAGCTTTCAAAAATAAGCGTAGCTGTTAGAATCCTGCTCGCAGCTGAGCTTACAGCTTCTTCTGTCCACCAAAGAGCGACAGAGAAACACTGACTTCTAACCTGTAACTTCTGGGTTTTATTGGTTTGAGGATAATTTGGCTGCGGTAAAAACTTTGTGATTGATAAACGCTGACAGGGTGTTTTTGTGAAGTTTACAGCCTGTAACTGTGTTCCTTCTGCATTACTCTTCGTACAATGACGTGCGAAAACAGAGAAAATGCATGAGGACTAACGGGGTTCTCAACCGATATGTTCCTTCAACTCTCAGGGGGGAGCTCGAGTTCAATAAAATAATGAATCGAAAAAAAATCTATGGCTCGCCCGGCACTAGTTGCAACCAGACGATCACCACTCCCTTCACCTTTCACTGTCAAACCTGCAGACTCACGACAGGCTCGCTCTAGAGTCAGGGTTTGGTTTGCTCTTTGCCTGCAACATGGCATTTCAACAAAGCAGACTCTGTGGATGCTCTTCTTAGCTGACAGAAAAATATTGATATTTTCTGGTGATAATAACGAATAAAAACATAATTATGAACCCATTTTATTCAATTTTCTGACACTAAATCTTACACACTGACCTTAACGTGTGACGTTTGGTGACGATATTTCAGCAGTGGTAACAGATTGAAGGTATTTTTCGAGGGAGGAGTGACAGTGAACTTGACCTTTGCTGACTCCCAACATGACTGTGAACTTTGAGATCTAGCTTCTCACTTTTCTGGTGCCCAAATTTCAAGCCCCAGGATCAGTTTTCACAAGCTGCAGCCTGATGTGCAAACCCGAGGGACTGTGTCAAAACGAGGAAAAAGAAGCTGTTGATCTGCCTCTGTGAGAAAGGCTTCTTCTCTGTGTCTCCGTTAATCTGAAGTGACAAGCGCTACTTTGACGTTTCTGTTCATCCCTCCAGTTCAATACGACGGGAACAGAGATGAAAAGAAGACAGAGAGAGGAAGTCATTCACAACATTTTTCGCTCCTACATCCCAGATCAGACAGAGGCCTAAAAACCCCCTCAGACATCAGGTTACAGTGAGGTCAGGAGTGTGTCAGCGAGCCAGTGTGGTGATCAGACTGGCACACATTTCAAAGAAGTCCATGGTGTGTGATCCCTGTCGCGGTGTGAGCTGAGGGGAGCTCCCGGACAGAGACCCGGGCAGGGAGGAGCTGAGCGTGGGCAGGTCGATCGCCGGGCTGGCCGAGTCGATGCTCAGTCTGGGTCTTAGGAGTCCGGCTGCGGAGCCCGACCGCTGAGGAGTGGACGACCCCGATTTAAAGCCCACAGCCTCGATGATGTCATCTGAGGATCACATTAGCAGAAGAGGATCTTTTTGAATTTTACAGATAAATTAGGGCTGTTATGTTCTTTATCATAAAATGAAATGGATGCTGTTTCTGAAGGCTTCAGCTCTATTCAATTAAAAACATTTCACTGTAAGCCATCACAGTGCTTCATTGTTGTATTAAACATTTACTTAAACATGAGAAAACTTGAGAGTTAAATATCTTTTCCTGGCCAACAAAGGCAGAAACACAATAAGAAGAGTTAGCATCATGAACATTTGACTGAGCATGACATATCCACACAGTGTTGTATATCTTAAAGAACAACATTAAGTCTTATGTAGTTAAATGTGTGATTTGATGTTTATTTAGCTAAAAACAGCAATCAAGGTAGAAGATAGGCAACTGAATATGCAACAGGGGGCTTAATGTGACTTATGACTGTTGATCTCTGAGAGAAAGTGTAAAGGGGAATGGAGGAATTGTTAAGCCCTAGGTCCTCACAGATCATAGGAGATGCTAATCAATCACAATAACAAAATGAAAAATCAAACAGCTGATCCAAACAGGCACGTTAAGTGAACATGCTCTCTTCGGGCACGTTGTCCAACAGATTCACTGCTGCGGGAGGAAACTACTGACTGAACCAACTCCAACATTTTTGTACCTATTATTCATCCAGACTCAAAAATAAAGCCGCAATTTAAATATTCTATAACAATCCTCACAAGTGTTCAAAGTCTACTCTGACATTTGATCTGCATGAAAACAATCTCAGCTGTTCAAACTCAGAAAAAGCAGATTTCTGATCTACATATTTGAGACAGACAAACTGAGCTGCAGAGTTCTGGCCCCTGTACTGACCTAGAGTCCTGTACGTTGTTTCATATTACTAAGTGGTAAAACATGTAGTGAGGAATGTATTTGTCTTGCAGCAGAGCTGAAGTATGTTACTGACCATCGATGCTCTTGAAGTCGAGGAGGTAGGATCTGTTGTCCACCTGGTAAAGCTGCAGGCTCATTTTCACCAGGTTTCCTGTCACTGGATTCTTCCTCCGCACTCTCAGATGGTACGGGTTCACCACCTACAGCACAGTATGACAAACAATTCATCATTTAGTAGACCTACAGTACTAATGCTCTGTATACATGTGAATATGAAGCATGTTTCCTGCTACCTTCCAGTCAAAGCTGAGCTGTCTCATGGCTCTGTACACCTCAGCCATGATGTCGTAGGGTCTGCTCTGACTCCTGATGCCCAGGTGCCACTTGGCCTTCTTCACAGCCAGCGGTTTGGGTCGGGTGGTGTTCAGAGCATCCAGAGGACAGCGAGACTTTGGGCTGTCGGCCAGGAGCGGGGGCATCCTCTCTGGGTGGGGTTTGACCCCGGGTGGCAGCGGCATGCCCTCTTCGATGAAGGAGCCCTGAGGAGGACTGGAGGCCAGGTAGAACTCGCTGGCCTGCGTCATGATGCGCCGATTGTCGATAATGAGGTGGTAAGCAACTGCTAGCTGATCCTGCACGGAGAGAGGAGAGAGAAAGGATATAGCTCTTACATGAGTCTAATGGATAGAGCAGGAATGATCAAAGAAAGCAATTAAAGCAGAGCAGTCTAGATTAGCAGCAATAGCATGCATACTTTACTTTAAGAGCTCAAGCATTCAAGTTTCTGTGATTTGCACTTCAAACAAAGTGTCTTTTGTACCTGTGGATCCCCGCTGTAGAGACTGGACATGACCTCTGACTCTGTGCATTCAAACTTTTCACACACTTCTTTGACGGCCTCCTCGTCCAGGACTGTGGTATCATAGGAGGGGTCCTCAGGAAATAGGTAGCCTGGCAGGTCCTGCTTGAACCACTCATCCTCCCTGACAGAGGAGAGAACAATCAGTCAACTCAAACTGCTGTAAAAATCTCTGTAGGGGTCGTTTGACGTTCGTCAGGTTAGGGGGAGCACCTGATGTCTTTGATGGTGGCTCTCTTCAGAGGGTCCACCTGCAGCATGAGCATGAGCAGAGAGGCCACAGAGCGGTTCAGGTACTCAGGGATGTAGAAGACTCCTCCTCTGATCTTCTTAAACAGTGTGGGCACGTGTTCATCATCAAAGGGCAGAGTGCCACACAGCAAAGCATACAGGATCACCCCACAGCTCCAGATGTCCACCTCTGGACCGGCATACAGCCTGACAGAGAGATGACAACATGGGACAATTAACACACAGAAGCCCTTTTAAACATATGCACCCATGAACATTTCTCGAGAATTCAGGAGGACTGCCAAATGTTAAAATGGAGAAAGAGGAAATTAATGCAACAATCCCAACCTTGGTAAGGAAGTCATAATTCAATTGCAAGTGAAGTTAGCCCGGGGCGTAGTACGAAATATGCGATTAGAAAAGAAGAGCCTTTGTCTTTTTGAAGCGCCTTAGGTCAGGCAGTTAGTCGCCTTTTTCAAAACACATGCAAACATTTTTGGACAGTCTGCAACTCAGGTGTTTTAGGCCTCAATGAAAGCAACAGTGTGTAGAGAGAGCGAGTAACACTTAGGGCCTGATTTACTCAGACCCTAAGTTAAGAGTACTAAATTACGGGATCATTCCAACATATTGCACCTTTAGTAGGTTTAGTTTAGTTTATTTCGAAAATGTAAATTAAAAATACAAATAAAAAAAGAGAGAAGAAAAGAAAAATGTAAAAAAAAAGGAGACAGAAAAAAACCCAATGAATGACATCATACAAAAGAAGCTCTCAAATACTTTCTATATAAATGTACACGTCTGAAAAGGAGTGGGAAGTATAAACTTATTGAATCCCACCCCTTCTCCATTCATTCATACATTTTCTATTAATCTAAGGTGTTCTCTTTGCGGGTGGTCAACTAAGAAAAGTTGCGTAAATGTTAACAGGTGCAAAGATTGTGGAGGCAGTAATATTAAAATGAGGTTTGAGTGTGTTTTACTACTGGTTTACTTCAAGGAGAGTTTGGACGGAAAGCTGAATGAATGCAAATGCAAAATGAAATCCAGTCCCATGGAATTAGAGGTATTAGTAGAAGAGGCAAATGAAGAAATCTGAATATGACAAAGAAACACGATATGGGAGAGAGTAAAAAGTGATCATTAAGCAGATAACAAAGAAACAAAAACACAAACCTTCCTGAGATGACCTCTGGAGCAGCGTAGTTCGGTGAGCCGCAGCTCGTCCGTAGAAACTCTCCATCTGACATCATGTTAGACAGACCTGTCAATCAAAACACAGGGCATATAAACGCCTGGCAGTCTGAACTGACTAATGAGACAATGCTCTGTTATCACTACTGTTATTGATCCTATAGTTCATGGGTTAAACTGAACATGGCCCTACACAGAGGGGGGGGTTACACAGTGGACATCACTGATATCTTTATCCTCCTTTACCCTCCAAGTCTCTAATCTTTGAACACAAAGCTCGTCTAATTGGATGAGCGCCTCTGCCAAACGCTAAACACCAGACGCTGTGTGTTGTGCTGACCTTCTCTTTATCTTTTATCCCTGTTCCCTTAACGCCCCCCTTCTCTGTGCTGCTCTCAGCCAAAACACTTCTCCTGCTGCTTCACCCCCCACCAATCCTTCCTATCAGATGACTCCGGGCCTCAAGGCTTCCTGCCAGACATGATATGAGACCTGGCTGTTGCTGGGAGACCTCTCTCTCCACTCCTCGCTCCCTGCTGTGCAGAGGGCCTTTGTGTGTTTTGGGAAATATTTCTCCGTTTCATGATCATATTGCATCAGACACAGTGTCTTTTTAAATGTGCCAGAACTGCTTAGAAGCTGTGCTCAACAAGGATTTCATTCTCATTTAACAAGAAGGTTAACAGGTGTAGACAGGGATTTTACGCTTCTCCACAGGTGTATGATTAGGTGTACAATTAAACTCTGTAAAAAGCAGAATTCCTCTTTAATCAGACTGTGACCTTTCTCTGTGATTCCACTCAGCTCTACCTCTTTCTTTCCTTTGAACACGTTCTCTCATGTTCACACTGCCTCTCTTTTCAATTTCCTATTGTCCTCCCCTTTGGCTGTTTGGGCATCTTACCGAAGTCTGCGATTTTGGCGTTCTTGCTTGCGTCCAGCAGGACGTTCTCAGGTTTGAGGTCTCTGTGGACCACCATGTGTCGGTGGCAGTAGTCCACAGCTGAGATAATCTGCTGGAAGAGACGGCGAGCTTCTGTGTCCTCCACCTGGAAGACAAAACGTAAAAGGACATGATTGGACTGTGCAGTGTTTCTTCGATGTAAATGTGTGCAACACAGTTTTACAGTTTATAATGCCTGCCAGATAACAAGTTCAAGGAGGATTATACTGGTAAGAAACAAGTTCAAGGAGGATTATACTGGTAAGAAATAAAGTGAGTGTCCAGACAGAGTACTCGGCACAGCTGTCAGTGTCTGTCTGCAACACTTAAAGTAACGGACAGCTCTCACGGCGCGGTCACACTGGCAATCCGTACCGTGCCGTACTCAAGCACGATTGGCCCCTGGATTTCTCCATAATGAAGGCTGTCAGCGTTGCGTACCCGCGTGCTTGTGCTTGTGCATGAAGTGTACCGTGCCGTAGCACACCTCTCTGAAGTTTGCCAGAGCCAAGGAAGTGTACCGTGCCTGAGCACAGTACGGAGCGGTCACACTGGCCAAACGAACTGGACTTTATGGTTGAAGCCTGCTTACGGATTGCCAGTGTGACCACACACTCAGTTAGACTGGTGGAGCAGTGATGGGCTGTGGGAACAGTTTCTCACAACTCAAATAAAGATTACATCACTTAGAAGTGTGCACAGCGGTTTAGAAGGAAAAAAGTCAATATTTTGTTGAAAACAGATATTCAAGTGGTAAGGTTGATTACAAGTTTAAAATGTGCCTGAAAAAGAGCGCTCATGGAAAACACCATGCTCTATAAACACCAGCTAGAAAAACAGCATGAGATTGTTTCTTTGTGTTATTTACCTACATGAAGTAGAGAACCAATGACAACCACACACACTGTGTTGCTGCCGCTGTTTGCAAAGCCTGGTAAGGCTTTTTAAAAGCCTGGCAAGGGGGCGGCTGTGGCCCAGTGGTAGAGTCGGTTGTCTCTTTGATCCCCAGCTCCTTCGGTAAGACACTTAACCCAAGTTGCTGTATGTATGTTAGATTCAGAACATTCTCAGCGCTTTACTTTTTCATCAGCAAGCCACTTTGTTTGAGCACTATCAATCAATCCTTCAATCAATCCTTATTTGTATAGCGGCAATTCATAACAATCTTGGTACACTACATAATAGTGCTGCACGATTAGTCTAATTGTAATTGCGATGTAAGAATGTGTAATTAAATAACTGCACAAAAGGCTACAATTTGTGATTAAAGTAAATGTGTGTGTAAACGTTACCTCTCTTCTGAGTGTTTGGAGTCGGTTTAGTTACGGCCATCAGCTGCTCTGACAGTGTTTGTGTGCACGCACAGCAACTTTGTATGGACACGTGATTATCAAGCGTGGAAAGCGCTGAGTGACCAACATGGATGCAGACGAGCAGGAGCATGACGAGCGAACGCTGAACTAGTGGCAAAAAAAACCCACGACGTCACGACTTTTAAATCAGGTACAGAGTTTTTTTAACAGAAAGAAGTGCTGTGCAAATCTTCCAAATGTAAAGTCGTTACGTTGCATGGCAACAGGACCAATTTGTATCAACACCTCAGACTGCATGTTCCTTGATAACCAAGTCAGTAGACTCATACCATGACTCATCGTATTGTCCACTATAATCGCAATCACACAGTCTTACTAAATCATGCAGCACTACCACACAAAAGTGTCCCTCTGCCTGCAGCGCTGTCATCTGACCTAGATAACTGCTAAAGATGTTTTTATGGTCATGTTTGTGCATGTGTGCATTTTTTGAGTCCATATGTTTCAATAACATTGAGCTTGTAGGATAGGCGTTTAGAAGCAGTCACTACATGATACATGACTGTTGACTTTGTTTGAACTGTCTGTATTGTTTAAAATGATTGTATATTTAAATGGCTGTATAAAATACTCATACTCAACTTCCCCTTGAGGTTTTAAAATAGCATATAAGTAAACAAAAAACAAAGTTAGTTGAGGAAACTGGTAAAGCAGCAATAACATTCAAGCACAGGGGAGAGAAAATCATTGAGTCTGCAAACAGGCTCAGAGAATGTTTGATTTGTATTTTACTCAATTAAAAATAGAAAACAAAAGAACATTCAATCAGAAACAGCTTGGGTGCGGACATTTGTTTCCTTAGTGCATTGCTGAGGTGTTCATCAGCACGCAGTAGATTGATTTAAACATACTCGATGTTAAACTGTTTGGATCTGAACAAAGACTCTCTGATGACGAGTCAGTAAACAGATATAATGTCTTCTTACCCGTCCATGTTTGCAGATGTAGTCAAACAGTTCGCCACCTGACACATACTCCATGACCATGAAGAAATCTGTGGGTGTGCTTATCACCTGGTACCTACAAAATCAAACATACAGTCACTTTGCATCATTGACACTATCACATCCAGACATTTAAACAAATCTATTAACAGACCAATCATATGTTTAAATCTCACCCTTTAATCTCTAAACCAAATGTGTTCCCATTAAAGCCAACACAGAATACAAACACACACAGCTGAGGCTGAGCGGTGATGTATGGCTGCTGAGTGCAGACATTACTCCCATAAAGGTCAGCTATATTATAATACAGGCTCAATCTCATGAATGGTTGCTCCTGAGAGATTCTGCACTTTATCACAATCGACTTCACTGCTGTCGAGCTGAGTTTAGCACAACACCGCCACAAATAAAAACAAACCGTATGATGAGGTCTTTCTCTCTTTCACATTATCTCTGAAATCTAAACAGTGAGAGCGTTTGAGGGAAATGTTAACACATTTGTTCTGATTCATTTAATTTTGTGCTGGTTAAAAAAAAAAACAGGGCTTATATATCACACAGATTCTGCTCTGCTCAGGTCCCTGCCACGTCTTCAGCTGTTTTTTTTTACACTGCAGCCAGCCTGTGCATGATGTGCCTTAAATATATGTGTTAGTGAATGTATATATCGGAGACAGCAGTCCAGCTCTGGACCTGAGAGCTCACATATCTGCCATAGCTTACAGTGCAACAGCGAACTGACCCTAACCCTGGACTAAAAATAACACACAGATTGTTGAGAGAGAGAGGGAGAAAGAGAGAGAGATGTGGACTGACGTGAGAGAGAGACCAGGCTGACAGAACGAACATAACAAGGTCAGAAAGGAAAACACGAGGAGCAGAGACACCTGGATGAGGACAAGGACTCAGTAATTAATCTGGACTGGAGATTTGAACAAACCAGAGCCGATCTCGAGGCCTTTGTGTGTATATGTGTGTTCTACCTCCTGGGAGCCCAGAGGGCATGCTCAGTACAGCTCAGCAGAAGTAAACAAACAGGATCCAGAGAAACATGCCACAACAAGACACAGCGAAAGGCCCACACCTAAACAGCCACTAGATTAACACACTTATCTCTGTGTTGAAAAGAAGGGATTTGTCCTCTTCCACTACTTACAGTTTGATGATGTGTGGGTGTCTGAACAGTTTGAGATTCTGGATCTCTCGTTTGATTTTCCCAACGACATCGAGGCTGCGGATCTTCTGTCGGTTTAGGATCTTTACTGCAACTTTATGGCCCGTCAGCTGATGTTCACCGACTGAAAAACAAAAGAATACAGACATGAAGCAGACGCAGCAACACAGATGGTAAAACAACACATGTCAAATCTTAATTCTCCCCCTCGGCCCTTGCACTCGGCCTTACCCAGTTAATTTCCCACACTGCTGCGTCAAATCATGCACAACATTTAAATTGCAGTCAGGGAAAATTAGGATTTGGCCATAGAAGAAGCTCTTAAACACAAAGTTAGGTACAAGAAAATCTTGGCACCTGTAAATGATCATATTATGATTTAGCCTTGATGAGTGATGGATGACTTTCGGGGCTTAAGATAGCCAGCAGTAAGTCCTTCTGGCCAAGACTTCCTTTTCCGAGTACTGTTATTGTTTATAGTCTCTAGCATCATGAGAAGGAAATTGAGAAGGATATTCAATAGGTGGGTATTATTAGCTGCTCTTGCATGCTGATGTATGTTGAAAGACATTAGTAACAGCTAAACATCATTAGATGACTGCCAATGGGCTCCAGCCAGGATTGCCTTATTATGGCAATCTGGTTCTGCACCTGATGTTTTTCGCACAGAATGTTTCAAAAGCCTGCTGGAAGAATTCAACTTGGACTACAAACAGAACCTGACAACTTCAAATACCATAATCCAGTCCCACGCCAACAGAGTCTGCTTTTTTTATGCAGTGACATTAAAGTGGAATTAAACCTCAGAGATTGTAACAACCAGTCCTACTGATTAATAATGAGGGCCCAAGTATCTGACACGTTACAAGGATCCTGTTGAGACAAACACATTCTAATCAGAACACTTTCTTCTGTGCCTAAGTAAATCTCCATTTTACTGTCTAAGCTTTCTTTGAAACTGAAGACATTTTGCTCAAAAATCACAAGTGATGAAAGATCTGACATTTAATGTGTCCTCTGTACTGTATGTTGACGGCAAATAGCTCCATTCCACGCCCTTTGTTAGAATAGGTTTTGCATCTAGATGTATAACGTTCAGTAGAAATAGGAGATAAGTCAAGCCCTAACTAAAACACATTTGGAGCCACAAAACAAAACCAGACAGGAAGTCAAGTACTGGTATGTATTTTTTGTTTCCATTTACAAGAGAAATATTTGATCAATCTCCTCCAAAGCGCTTGATTCCAATGTGGTCGTGCTTGGTCAGAGAATTAAAATGACCTTTACGATTTACAGGATTTTTTGTTGAAGGGCGTGGCAGTGCTGGCACACCTGATTTTGGTGTTTGCACACAAACGAGGTGTAGTTGTATCTTTCACAATGTTTAATCTGGTTCCAAGTGTATGTGTTTGGTAAGAGTCCAGTCATAACCGCATCTACATGCCGATGTTCAGCTAGTGTTTAGTCATAGCACCACCTACTGGCAAGAACAAATGAGCATTGTCTGACAAACATCTTTCTATTCACATAATAATTCAATCTCTAAACTTGATGTACAGCAACATGATGCTTTGTTTTTCCGCTTGTCTGTGTTCTGTAGTGCAAAGTGGACACTGGAAGTGACAAGAGTCTTTGATGCAGTATCCCAAACACACTAGAATTCATGTCCCTGTCCACTTGACTGCATAGACCAATCTCGAGCCGAACAAGTTTATTTTCCTACAACAATAAAGCAACAGCCACATTTTAGGAGCTTCAGTTTTAGCCAGAGGTTATTCAGATAAATGCTCAAAGATGTCCAGGCCAAGATTTCCGGTTCCAATGGTGGTCATTGTTTCGTGTGACTGCAACGGCAGACATGAGAGTAAAGCTGGGATAGGGCAACATTGTCTACAATCTGAATGTGTGCTTCAATTTGCAGATATCTGCTGTAAAGAATAATAAAATGATAAACTGTTGTCAGGTGATAGCTGATAGGCTCACAGATTGCATCCATGCCAATATTTTCCACCGTTTTGCCCCAGGTAATCTTTTTCTCAATACAACTAAAGCCTGCTGACTGACACCACAGTTACTAACGAGGAGGAGTAAAAGTGTTTTTTTAAATTCTTGCAAGTACAACTACCACAACCGCCGTCATCGCTTCATATTGTTCACCTCTCCTCGGACGCCTCCTTGATAAAGCATTTCATTATTTTAATACCTGTATGGAGTAGAAAGAAATCAGAAACACTTGACGTTGAACGTCCCAGAACAATGAATCAAACACACCCTCTCACAGGCACTGAGTTAAGGAATTAACACAGTTAACACAGCTCGCGCTCACGTTAACTGGCGGTAATGAAAGGCAGCTGGGCTCCATCCAGCACAGATCAAAACCCAGCATGAACGTTTCAGAAGCAATTCAGAACTACTCAGAAGAAATTAAAAAAGGGAGACAATGTGTTGTTTAAGATTACATAAAAAGTTAGCAGACATGTTTTCTTGCTGGTTTTGAGTAAGGGATTTGGCAGGCAGCTGCTCTCCCCTCTTTCCGGTACTGCATACTGTCACTGAACCTTTTTAGATATGCAGTTACCTTGTAGTAACGCGTCACACAAAATATGCTCTTGAGCCAAAAAATATTATCCCTTACCTCTAGTTTTCTTCTTCTAATCTTTCTGTAAAGATTGATTATTATAGGACAAAGCTGATAAGAACTTTTAATATTATTATCATTATTATTATGTGATTAGCATAGCTTTGGGGCAGTTTTTGCAGGCCATGTTTTTGATCAAAACTCCTACTCTCAGCTTCACCTCAAATATCAGTTATGTAGAATTAATAAAATGAGTCAAAGCTGTGCTTTAAGGGATCTTTTTATGCGGAACAACCATTATCATTAACAAACCATTATCACTGCCAATATCTGTTTGATACTAGGATGAATACCATGATTTCTGTTTACATGACCATGTTACCCTGTGACTGTCTTGTGCAGGTGGGTTGACCCCCCCGCTAAGCTAAGCTAAGCTAAGCTAACACCCCTCAAACTGCGCACACAACAAACAGGCGGAGTTTAAGCTCACAAGGTCACACACAATGTCTGATAACTAGCCAAGAAAACTGAAAGAAAATCCTGACACACCTCTGACTGTTTAACTTTACCTTGAGAGGATTTCCCCTTCTTGGTAAGCACTTAACAGGCTAACAGTCACTAGCATAAGGACCACATAGCAACGCTGTTACTAAACATATTGTCAACATGAAGACATGAAGCTCGTATGGTGGTTTCAGACTGTGAGCTTACAGACGTCCTTCACCGTTAGAGGAAACACCACATTTAGCTTAACTGCTCACAGTGTCATGGTCCTAATGTGAGTATGACTGTGCATCTTCTTGGCACAGTCCTTCTCCAGGTAACGACACCTGGCATAGCTGATAACAGAGGCTACACACGGTGGAAGAATATTTGACTTTGAAGCGAGCAGATTCTCAGAACACGTTTACGCCCTAAATCCCCTCTGTACTCTTGGTCCGTCTCTGCAGCTAAAAGGTCGAGCTACGCTAACTGCGCACTGCCCGCCGGTAAGTTCCGCTCCGTCAGTTAACGGGGGAGGAACGGTAAACGGAGACTACTTCACATTACTCCAACAGAAACACATTAACGTTCACCTCAACACGACACAACATTATAACTTAACTCTTCACTTTCCCGAAGGTTCCCACTCCGAGTGTGTCTCCGAGGATGTAGTGGCCGATCTTTACCCGTCCTTCGTGTTTCTGTTGTTGCCGCTCTGCCATCTTCTCCGTTACCGACGGCTGGGCTCGCTCGGTGCTGCCTGCCTGCGGGGAGCGAGGAGGGGGCGGGGCACGTCACTGAGAGGAAGAGGGAGAACCGATAAACGGGCACCGTCCGGATTAAACGTAATTACGGTACCCTATGAGAGGCCATGCTGATTTAGAGTATCGTAAAGAGTATTTTTAACCCTTAAAAACAGCGTCCAATCTACCCTGTACGTCTGCCCAACCGGTGTTACGTCGAGTTATGCATCCCGGTCAATACCTGCTAAACTTCTGTTAAAGAACTCTCGTAGAATGAAGGTGTTAAGATGGGGCGGAGCTTGCGCGTAGAGTGGCATTATGAGACAAGTTGTCCTTAAAAGACCTGTGTGCCTTTGTATCATAATTCAAATGAACAGGTGTGTTTAGTTTGTTGAAGGCAGTGAACCCTCTTCTTTTGCCATTGAATCAATCTCACCCTGTAATTAGATTTAAAAGGTAGCCAATTTTGCTGTGAGCAAAGCATGACTCTCTGAACTAAATCAAATGTATAAGCTACTGTTTGCAATGATGCAGTTTATTTATTGTGTTATGTTTGCTTTTGTATAATGCGTCTTATGTTGAGGGGGCTTCGTTGGTATAGGCCTACTTCCCCCCCCCCCAGTAGGATATTCATTTTGTCTTACCTCCTGACATGTTACTTACAGTGGCCCTGAAGGTCAACTGCAAAAACGTTTCACTGAATGCAAAATAAAACAAAATCATTTCATTAAATGCAAAAAAACATCTAATAAAAGGCATTTTAAAACACATTTTATGGTACCAAAAATATTTCATTTCAAACATTTCATGAAGCATAAAACAAAATATTGTTCAGTTCATGAAATTTATTTGAGTTTCATGACAGATTTTTGCATTTCACAAAATATTTTGGCATAGTGATTTAATGAATGATAATTGTGTTTTATAATTTAAATGCTTTTGCAGTTGATCTTCAGGGCCACCGTAGTTATCATGGGAGGATGGTTAATGTTTACTTGATGATGTTGCTGAGCAGCCTGAAAGGATATCACATTGGGCCCCCCAGCCAACCCTGCTTTAAACCGCACCTCCATTACACAAATGACCCATGAAAAGCTTTCAAGTGAGGTCTTCAAAATGTTCCATAGCACACGTTTTGAATCAATATAATCTGTTATTTTAATGACCCATTGAAAAGTACCAAAACTTAAAAAAAAAAAAAACTACACAGGTGAAACCATCAAAAATGATCTGCACACTGTTTAACTGCACAAATACTACATTTTGGTATGGAAACTTGCCATTTTTGTTAATAAAAAAAGGGAAATTATCCAATAATGGGTGCCGAGGACTTCTATTTTTTTTGCTGCCATGGCATTGAATCAAGTATAAATATCTTTGGGTTTAAAACAAGTGTTTCATTGACATTTTAAATTACTGTGATTTCTTTAAATAATACAACTTTGTGTTACACCCTTAAAAACTCATTTGAAGTTCAAATTAAACTATAAAATCTTGTAATTGATACATCTTTTTTTTAAGGATTTTAAGAGTTAAAAGCAAAAGTTTTACCTTTCTTGTGACCTCCATGACTAAGAGAGAAATATATCCAAAAATAGATAAAAAACAAACTATACTATTCTCCCCAGTACTTCGTCCATGCTGTCTGAATAATTCCATGAAGGATGGTCATGTAAATGACACAAACATCAAATATTCATTCATTCTTGTTGTCATTCATTTATTGTATGGACTGCAAAACTGCAACAGGTCTACAAATCTTAAGATCCTAATATTTAAAGATCCTGTGAGGAGTTTTTTGGTTCATTATGAAACAGACTGAAATTAAACACTGATGTCTCAAGGAAGGATATTTATTTCTTTAACACAATTGTTTGTGTCTGTCGACCCTGCCACAGGGTAGGTGTCAAATTAGAAGCACATTCACTGAAAACCATTAGTAATAAACTATCTTTGCAAAGGAGTCTCTTTGAGTAGCATTTTAATCATGTAAAATAAAGAATGATGCAATTTTTAGGGGAAAAACATCACCTACACATCATAGAAACAAAGTCAGTGAAGAGATAAATTAACTGCTTTTCCCACAGGATGCGCCAAACTGGATAAAAATAAGTTCTTTACAAGAGCTTTAAGAAAACGTGTTTAGTGCAGATCCCAAAGGATGTGACATGATAAAGATCGTACCAGTTCTTTCTTTGAAAATAAAAACATGAATATAAAAAATGATCATTCCTACCAATCACATAACATGCCTCTATGTGTTCCCATATCTTTCGGCCCTATTGTACTGATATTTCCATCAGGAATAGGCCACTTCTCAGAAATATGGACCATGGAGTGATACTGTTAGGAAAGACAGAAGTGAAGATTTAACAAATGGAGAACCAATGCATGACTCAGTTTTTGTTGTGTCTCTGTTCCCTGTATCATGTTGGGGCTATCAAACTGGTCTGTCACTAGATTTCAAATGTTATGCTCACAAATGAGTGCATCCCAAATTGTCTGCATGCTTGTTGAGGTCATTACTCACACAAAGTGTCATATTTATGTCATCCTGTTTAGACTACATTTATCTGTAATGTCATTGCAAAGAGTACAAGTAGGCTACTGATAAAACAAAATACAGATTAGCATATTACCAGAAGTGCAGAAAGAAAGTGCACTGTGTGGCAGCATGATATATAATCAGCACTCAGGATTATATACAGTGAACAGTGTGTGCAGCAGTTACAGTAAGCAGTGAAAGCCCAATCAAGAGTCATGACCTTTTTGATTAAATAACCTCCACAAACTCTAATAAAGCAACACAACATGCTGATAAAATGGAAAGAAATTGTTAGTGAAAAGTGGGATTAAACAGAGCCCTTGATACACTCCTCTTGTTTTAATATAAAATGATTTCATGTTCTAGAAACTTTGTTGAAATTATAGATTTACTGAGGGGACCCTATGTATTTTATTTTGTCAAATTTTTTGATTTGATGTTCTTACAGTGTTTGTTGTTGTTGTTGTTGTTGTTGTTGTTGTTGTTGTTGTTGTCGTTGTTCTGTTTGTAGTCTACATTCTGATGTCATGTTACTGTCAGTGCTGTCTTGACTCTTTTGTAATTTGCTGTTTGTACGTAATATTAATAAAGGAGAATATGCATATGTTTTAGTCTGCATGTGGACAAAGAAGACAACAAGTGCATACAGCAAACAGTAATGAGTGAGGGCTTTAAAATGAGGGATGCATCTAAGAACTGTGGGATATACAGAGCCCAGAGATGTAAGCCCTGAGATGATATATGCAGTGAAACAGTATGAACCAGTATGACTGCAGCAGACAGTATAGGCAGTACAGGAATAGATATGCTGCAGCTGTTAAGGCAAATCATCATGGCCAGATCTTTTATAGCACACAGGGGGGACAAATGCATGTATGATATGATTGCAGAGTTTATTATAAAAACATAAGCAAAAAAATGAATCAGTCATGTGATACTGAAAGTGAGGAGGTGGTAAGTGTATAGAGTCTGATGTGTGCATAATCAATTAGTTTTTAACAAAACAAACTCAGGAAATCAACTTGTCAAGAATAATCGATTAACTCTCAGAACAGAAAGTGACAATAAACATAAATCCTAATACACAGAAGATAAAAGTGTGTGTGGGGGGGGGAAGGGTTGTTGACAAGTCACCACTAGATGACACTGATGAAGGCCACAAGCCGAAACGCGTCGGTCTAATTTGTTAACAAAGTTGATCTTCTTACTACAAGTGTTGCTGGAGCTTTTTGTCCTCTTCAAGTCACCACTAGATGTCAGTGTAAGTTTAATTTATCAGCGTCACTCTCTGAGCGGCTCCAGTCTGGATCATGGAGCTCTGGAAAGAGTGAATGAAGTTCTGCTTATCAGAAGGAACATTTACTGCTTTCAGTGACTTTTCTAGTCCATGATTGTTTTTGACCACAGCAGCTAAAGTAGGATGTGTAGCCTACTGGTATAATTGTACTTTTATTGTTGTAGACTAGATGAAAATATGTGGGATTAGAAGTAGGCTCCTGAGGATGTCCATGTTTTAAATATAACTGATTGCAGTCACGTAAACAATGTTGTTGTTTATTGTTTTGGTTACCTCTCTTTTGGAAAACAGATTTTTCAATCTTGAAGGGACACTCCCTGTTGAATGAACATTAAATGAATACAATTGAATTAAGGTAAATTACTGTACATAGCCTAATAGTTATCTATCAAGGTTTCCATAGGAGGCAGAAAAAATACACATATTACAAATGCTTATAGGCAATATTTCTCTGTTTTCTTTGAGGGTAAAAACAGTTTCACAAACTTCTATTAGTGAATTCCTTTAACTCAGATCGAAAAGAAGCTGTGGAAAGCATAAACATATGCATTAGCATATGTTCACACTCGTTTTTTACATTATTTAATGTTTGTTGTATTATTGCAACATTATTGAAAACTCAACTTTACAATAACTTTTCTTTAACCTCGTTACTGTAAATAACAGATAATAAAAGAAGAGCAAACGTCCTCTGTCGAGCGCGTGTTATACCTCCCATAACCGCTGGGGGCGTTGAACCCCCTCATATTCCAGTGTTAGAAAGTTTTCCGTGCAGGATGGAGCTGATCACCCTCCGCTAGCAGAGAGAAGAGGGCTGAGCCTGGACGCTGCCGGGTGGGTACTTGAAGAGAGCAGGGGGAGGAGGAGAAGAAGGAGGATTGATAAAACAAGCGCGGCTGTCGATGCGCAGCGCTATTCTCTCCAACAGGCAGCGATAAGAGGAGCGCGCTTTGCACTCATCCGGAGCGCAGACTACTTCTGTGTGTGGAGTCCGAGCCGCGGGTCCGATACACAGATAATAACACTGTTTTATTTAGTTGTTTTTTTTAAATCCCAAAGTGTCAAAGGAAACACCAGCAGATCTGAAAGTTTACCTCCGAGCTGGAACTTTGACAAGACGGACCGGAGCGTCTGACACAGTTTGAACTCCTCACTCGTGGTGTGGGATTTAGAGCTGAAACCGGGGCTTCTCCAATGCAAAAGTACATGTATGAGAAAGCGATGGCCCAAGAGACAAGGAACGGAGGAACCTCCACGTTAAACAACAACAACGGCGTGAACAACAGCAAGAAGAAAGTGCTCATCGCGCTCGACATCTTCTGTCTGCTGCTCGGTAAGTTTAAAGAGAGCTTGTTTTTTTTTTCTCCCTACGTTGTTTTGATTATATTTACAATGTTTACAGTTTTGTCCACATCAGCTGATTTGGATTCAGCAACTCAGAGACCACAAAATAGTCTACATGATTTGTTTCTCTCTGCAGCTCAAAGTGTTTAGAAAGAAACATTTCAAAAGGACCCGCTCTTTCTGGTTGCCAATAAAAACCCTATCGTTTTTTTCTGTTATCTGCGAGCACAAGACAACTTCTGCAGCATCCCGTTATCACCCAGCAACAACACACAACACTGAGAGCAACACACAACACTGAGAGCAACACACAACACTGAGAGCAACACACAACACTGAGAGCAACACACAACACTGAGAGCAACACACAACACTGAGAGTAACACACAACACAGAGAGTAACACATAACACTGAGAGCAACACATAACACTGAGAGTAACACACAACACTGAGAGTAACACACAACACAGAGAGCAACATACAACACTGAGAGTAACACACAACACAGAGAGCAACATACAACACTAAGAGCAACACATAACACAGAGAGCAACACACAACACTGAGAGTAACACACAACACTGAGAGCAACACACAACACTGAGAGCAACACACAACACTGAGAGTAACACACAACACAGAGAGTAACACACAACACTGAGAGCAACACATAACACTGAGAGTAACACACAACACTGAGAGTAACACACAACACAGAGAGCAACATACAACACTAAGAGCAACACATAACACAGAGAGTAACACACAACACTGAGAGTAACACACAACACTGAGAGCAACACACAACACTGAGAGCAACACACAACACTGAGAGTAACACACAACACTGAGAGCAACACATAACACTGAGAGCAACACACAACACTGAGAGTAACACACAACACAGAGAGCAACATACAACACTAAGAGCAACACATAACACAGAGAGCAACACACAACACTGAGAGTAACACACAACACTGAGAGTAACACACAACACTGAGAGCAACACACAACACTGAGAGCAACACACAACACAGAGAGTAACACACAACACTGAGAGCAACACACAACACTGAGAGTAACACACAACACAGAGAGTAACACACAACACAGAGAGCAACATACAACACTAAGAGTAACACACAACACTAAGAGCAACACATAACACAGAGAGCAACACACAACACTGAGAGTAACACACAACACAGAGAGTAACACACAACACTGAGAGCAACACACAACACTGAGAGCAACACATAACACAGAGAGCAACACAGAACACTGAGAACAACACAACACTGAGAACAACACACAACACTGAGAGTAACACACAACACAACACTGAGAACAACACACTGTTAGAGAAAATCTCTTTTTATAGTCTTAAAATCAGAGAGCGCATATACCTTTTATTTCAATTAATCTATGTGTAATCAAGTCTTTATTGAGGTTGTCTCGCCCGGGCACATCACATTTTTTCAGCGATAAAACACATTAAACATGAGGCCTTTCAACAACAGAATAAAGAACAAACAAAAGTCAGACATGGAACAGGAGACACTTAAGACCAAATTCAAACTTTACTTTTCAGTTGCAGCGCTTTTATCAGAGTTTTAACTTTATATTTATTGCGCCTCAACACAAGAAAAGCTCAGCATTTATCTGCCTGACTGTTACCTCAAACTGTGTCATCACTTAATAAACTGAGAGTCCACAGAGCATCACTGCAGACACGCCCGCACCATAACTGTTTTGAGGCGTTTCAACCTGCCCTTTAAATAGCCTGTGACTCCCCTCCTGTGCCCCCATAACCTTGTTCATGTGACCCCAAAACCCCAGAGGTGCCATTCCTGCTACAGAGCGTTAAACCACAGAGCTGATCTTGATGACTGAGAGGAAATCAAAGTTTAATTAAGGTATTGATTCTGTTTACTGCCCTGATTTTCTCCTGCAGGCAGTGTGTTTGTACAGTTTGACTTGTTATTCTGCAGGCGTCCCGTCCTGATTCTCACTGATTCAGTGTGAGTGTGTGTGTGTGTTCGATGTGTGTGCCTTGTGTTTGGCCGTTGTCACTGTAGCCCAGTCCTTTTACTTTCAAGCTCCAGTGGCCCCCCTTTCTCTCCTCTCTGTTTTCAATCCCCCGTCTCTCCTTTCTCTCTTTTTGAAAAGGATTATGGGAGTTGTGCCTAACTTCTCTACACATTCTCTCCCAGAACCCTGCAAATCCCGGGCCAGCTGCCCCTGATCACTCCTCTTCAAATGACTCCCTCTGCCTCTCTCTCTCCCTCTTTGCCTCTCTGTGCGGGGGACTGCGTGGAATAATTGCTTAAGCATGTGTTGTGGATGGGGAATGCCTCTGCGCTCTGACAGAGGGGAACAAGAGGAGGGACGCGTGGCTGAGGGGGCTTTACAGGAGCAGGTGGGAGCAGCAACGACAGATTCATGTAGAGAAGCATTGTAGAAAAATAGGCTAAAAAGTCAAGCAGGAACTGGGTTTTATTAGACAGGATGTAACAAATGGTGCACATTAAACTCCAAAGACAGACACAAGTTTTCCATTGACTGTGTTTATATTGTTAAACTTATTAAGAAACCTCAGGCAGAAACATACTGTTTCATCTGAAACCATATAAATGCAGATGAACTTTGAGGACATGTGGAGTGAATTTCCTGCAAAAACCAACTTCCGTCACTGTTTGAAAACTCGACAGGAGAACACACACACACACACAGGCGTGCATGCACACAATGCATTCACACACACACACATACACGCGGTCACACAGATTCTCCTTTGTCATGCTAAACACAATCTGGCTGCTCAGTGATGATTGGTTGGCCCACTTTAGTGGTCTGAGGCGGTGTGTGTGTGTGGGGGGGGGTTACACATGAGAGGTGGAGGGGGCAGGGGGTTAAAAGGGAGAAGAAGAAAGGCCAGGAGAAAGGGGGTAGAAGGAGAGGGTGGGGTATCAGGGGTTTCTGAATGAGAGTGAGGAATGTGGGTGTGTGGAGGGTTCAGGGGGAGAAGAATGCTTCATCCTGAATGTACTTAAAGGTGGTGTTCACCAAACATATTTCTTTACCTTTAATTAGTTTCTATCTGCCAGCTGATGCTACACACGCACACACACAATTAAACACACACAGTTCATGCAGGGATACCTTTGTGTAGACTGACACTCACACACACCCTGAGGCCTCTGGTTGTGTTTGCATAAAAGACATCTGAGGCCATCCTTAATCACACACATGTGTACGAACAAATAAAGAGGTCCTCCTTTGTGTTGTTTCTGCTTAACGAGACTAATGATGCATAAACACAGCAGGATCTGAATGATGGTGAAAATACACACACAAACACACACACACACACACACACACACACACACACTCACACACACACTTCAGTTCCAGCTGAGGACAAGAATCATCAGCTTATTTTCATTTTGGCTCGGACTCCTCTCTCTCTTAGCAGCCAAGCTGAGGCTATAAGGCTATAAGAAGCACACGTACACACACACAAACATTGTATACACACACACACTATAAATACACTCACTCCACCGCAGACAGCAGAACTTCATTCTTCTCCTTTTTCTGTCTCCTGAACCTGTAATATACACTCTCGTCCAGTTCAACGTGGAAGTTTATGTGGAACCACTTCCTGGAAATCGCAGGCTCATGCTAAAAGTAGCCTTAAAACCCAGATTAAATTTTAATCAATGTAAAGGACACAGCGCATACGTTAGTGTCCGTCACTCACAGTCAGCTGCACAGGCCTTTTCCTGCAGAACTAAACATGGATTGTCCAGGACAGTTTCGGCTGACCTTTAGTGCTATAGGTTGATCTAAAAATGCCAGGTTGTTTCCGGTGTTGGGAAGCTTTGAAAGCGGAGTTTTAAAACTTTTGTGCACTTCACTCTGAACGATGCCGAAACGAAGCAAAGGCAGATAACTGACCGGGTAAACTGAGTTTTCTTAGAAAAGGTAGTTCAAAGACACTTGTAAAAAGAAAAAAACAATATACACAAAAAATGGTAACAAATGTATAATAAAAAAGACCACTGTCAAATGTGAATGTCAGCTTTGACACCTGACTTCAGAAATTAAAGTTCAGAAGCACCAGGCTTACTGTGTGCTGCTCTGAACAAAAACATTTTTTAAAAAGTATAGGAGAGTTGATAAAGGAGTAAAGCTGCATAGGAGCCCCTAATAGAACAAACATGATCCCTAAACCCCCCCCCCCCCCCCCCCCACACCCACACACACACACACACACACACACACCCCTCCCCCTCTTGGAGCTAAATCCAAGATCAGTGCAGTTTGTAGCATTTTACTACATAAAAGTTGGAAAAAGAGTACGTTTAAGTTATCCACTTGAATCAGTTTGTAAAACAAATCTAGTTGAAGAACCTGAAAGGTGCTCGTTAACAGAAGTTAAACTAATGTAGTCCTGACTCCTGATTCCTGGTGGCGTAACGCTTACATGACCGACCACTAATCTATAAAAGGCGCAAGATTGCATGATATGTTTAAAGTCAATCTACGCTGACTAAAAAGCTTTTTCCCCATTAGGGTCTTAGATGTGCTGCTATCATTTCAGGTCTGTGACACATTGAGGTGCTTGGTGACGTGATATTTCCTTGAGTGACACACGCACAGATTGTCATTAGCAGTGTAGACGCAGTGTGTAACCTTTCAGCCCAAGGGAATCCGCTTCATAACCGGCCCTGCAGCATTAACCCTATATGGCTCTATACCCTGCTCCTAGTCCCCCCTCTCCATTAGCCTCTATAGCATTACAGCTGTCCATCACACAGCCGCTCATTAAAGCTGCACAGGTTTAACCTCTCGCTCTCCAGGCCTCAGCCACTTCAATCCTCCGCCGCTGCACAAATATTTTCCAGAATTTCTCAAATTCTTCATCTGGCTGCTGCCGAGCTTTGGCCAGAGACGCTTGATGTGACATCTGGTGTAATTTTGGGAATGAGTGAACCAGGGGGCAAGTGTGTGTGTGTGTGCGCAGAGAGGTGCACAGGAAAGGGTGGGAAACGGAAAGGTAGTGTCGGTCGGAGGTAGGTGTGGTTGTGAAATGAAATCCTGTCTACTTTTCTTTGCTTCGCAGCCCATTTCCATCCTCTCCCCCCTTTCCTGCCCTCCCTCCTCTTGAGCTCCTCTCCCCTCTTATCAACTGGTTTTGGCTTTTAAGAGAGAAATTGCATAAAACGTATCAGTAGCAGGAACTAAAAGGCAGTATAAATCTGCTGAATTTAGTAGGAGTAAGTGAGTGATAAGTGGTATTTTGTGTCAAGAAGTAAACTGTAATCAAAGAGCAGGTGGGAGGCCCTCACACACAAACAGAGGCTTAAATCCAAAGCTGCTGCACTTAATCTGAGGGCAAATATTCTCAGGGTTTTCTGCAGGAGTCTGTCTGTTTAGAGCCAGGAGCTGACTGAGGAGAGCTGTGATCAGGACCACCAGCCCAGGGGCCAGTTTCAAAAAGATAGACTCTTATGTAATGTTTGGACGGTCGTTATTATCTTTTAGGTACAGTTTCATAGAAGTGTGACAGCATTTTGCCACCCTACGCTTACTGACCTGCAAATGATAATGTCTCCTCCTTTGTGGTTGGTACAGGTGTAAGGACACAGTTAGTTAATCTATTCCTGTCTTTGATGCCCTGGTTGGCATTGAATGATGCACATGATCGCAATTATTTTCCAAAGTCCTCCCCAATGAATTTTAACACAAGGTCAACATTTTCTGTAGGAGGGAATAGAGTGAGCAGTCGAAAGTATATATGAAATATCAGCCAGGTGTCAAAGCTAATAGGGCAAAATGGGATCATATTGTAAGAAAAGATGGATGATTAGTAATGCCAGAGCTCTCTGAATCCTTGTACAACTTCTATTGCAAAAAGCGTTCAAGTTGTCTTCCTCTGAAACTGTAAAAAAAATACTGTCCAAGCCTCTTTAAGAGCTTCTTCCTCTGCAGCACAAATACTCCGAGGCATCTGTCTTTTTATTCCTGCATCCTCTCCAGCTGTATTCTGTATAAAGAAGACAATTAAACATCAGACATACCAATTAACCACTAAAGCTAATAGTACCAAAACATTGATCACTGTTGAAGTTGTTTACATTTTTCATGACTTGCTTTAGTAAACTGTGGGTGCTTTTTGTCAGTCATTCTGTTTGTGTGATGAGGTCAAGGGTCAGATAGAAAATAGACTCTTATAGGACACGTGCCTTCAGTCCTCTCTGTGTGACATTTCCTGCAAACGCACATGGCCGAGAGGTGCATGCAGATTTACAATAGACACACACAGGAGAATATACAGTATTCCAGACCCTGTTTGGACTACAGTAGATAATGCATGGTATTTACATTTGATTACATCCCTGTATGTGTTATCTGTAGCTTCAGGTGGGTCCCTTTGTGTGTATGTGTGTGCTGATGCTGTGGCTGCGGGACGAGGCGAGTTGAGGCCTTTTTAAGGTGATGAGTGTCCTCTGGCAGAAACAGCCAGAGTGTCGTGTAATGAGATAAATATCAGCTGATGTTCTTGACAACAGTTTGTAGGTTTGGGGCTAGTACTGTTCGAGGAATGTGCATTATTTGTGTGCATGAGCAGAGTTGTGGCATTGTGGCCAGACTTGTGTGTGTCTGTGTAACATTTTCAGGTCGTCATTGCGACATGTGGGTGTTTTCTGCTGGTGCAGGAGTTAAATGACAAACCCCCGTGGTGTGTGCGTGCAGGGCTGTGTTTAGAGGTGTGTGGTAGTGAGTGTGTGTATGTCCCGTGGGGTTTGTGAGGGCGAGGGAGCGCTCAGAGCTGTCATTAGACGGACTGTAGGGAGAGAAGAGAGCGTGTGTGTGGGTCGCATATGTGATGCATCTGTGGCTCGATTCGTGTGTGTTTGTGTGTGTTTTTGGGTCTGTGTGGTTCCTGGTTGACTGATGTGACTGTGTCTCTTTACGCTGCTACACAAACCTGACACATTTATCTCCTCAGTGCCTCCTTCCTGGCAAACAATTAAATTGCACAATAAAAACTTTAACAATAGACACACAACAGCTTGTAGTTTACACTGTGCAGTAAATCCTCTGTGCCTCTAAACTCTCTTATCTGTCATTATCTCTCTCTTAGGTAAGCACTCTCAAACTGCTTATTTAGATGAATGCAGATTACGGGGCTCGACCCAACCATAAACTGTTGTTAGAACTCGTTACTGAAAGATGTGTTTCAGTTTTCAGCTCATGGACGCCTGAAATTAACACAAAATAAGAGCTTTGACACAACTTACTGTACTTTGATTTTTGTATATGGTGTAGTTCTTGTTATTATCATGGGATCAGGGGCTTAAAAACCAGACAATGCTTGCAGTATTTGATGTTAATGAGAGCAGGGGCAGCAGATGATCTTATACTTTATCACAGCCGGCTGGCCTCATTACAGCACACTGTCCTGGCCTGGGCCTCCTCCCTGCTGTTACACAGGCCCCTCTGTCTGTCACTTTCTCTCGCTAGGATCCTCTGTGTGCGTGTGTGTGTGTGTGTGAGCATCCAAAGATGGGGGGTTGGGGGTCAGAGAGATTTCAAACAGAACAATGCCCCCCTTTGATGCATCTCGGCGCTCTTTGTTTCTCTAACGAGCAGTGATAGGCTGGTGGAAGACAGAAGGAGGATGAGATGGAGGGAGGGAGAAAAGTGAATGAAGTGAAGATGAGAGAGTGAGAGACCTCACCTCCTCCTCCACTTCGATGGGCACTCAAGCCACTTCATTATCGGTCAGAAGTTTATGGCTTAAGCTGCTGAAGCTGTATTGTTGCTGGATTGTGGGCTGTAGTGTTTATCAGCTCAACTGTTGCAGGGCTGTGCAGTAATCAGCTCAGCATCTTTATTGGCGCGGACCTTATCTGTACTGCAGCCACTGAGCCCCATCCTGTTTACATACAGAGAGGGGGCTCCCTGCAACACAAGAACATCATGCAGAACATTCACACTTCAGCTTTAACACCTATTGTCTGCAGATAAACATGATGTGTGCAGAGGTGAGCAGAGGAGGAGAAGCAGTGCAATGGGAGGAAAATAGTGAGAGAAGTTAAGGGGGGGGGGGCGTCAGGTTTCAAAGGGGGCACAGTGATCCTCTCTGCAGCCAGGCTTTTGTCCCAAAGGGGGGTAATAATGCCATTATGGCAACAACAGAGATACGCCCATCCAGGCAGCCAGGTAGACTGATGTGGCCTCAGGGTGATGCTCAGGTTTCCCTTCACCGGAGCAGCTGGGTGTTCCTCTGCTTTCTACTGGCAGTGGGGAAATGTGCTGAACTAAAAACTAGAATCAGATTGGTTGTAAAAAGTGGAGCTTAGAATTGTTGGATGGTCTGTTAGTTCAATAAAGTGCAGAGCAAGACTAATTTATTAATTAATTAGACTAATTTGTCTAATATTAAATTAAATACATTTTCCAAAATGCCCAAACAGCACAAACAACCCTAACCCAGAGGTTAAGTTCAGTGATTGAATTACCTGAGGTGACATCTAGCTGATAGCTAGCAGCTCCCACCTGTCACTCAAAGAGGCCACACCAATTATTCTACATCACTTTAAGCCTTAATAAAATGTAAACAGGTAATGAGATGTACAAGAATTTAGACTGTGATGTTGTCACACAGAGAGAAATGAGCTATAGAGACCAAAGCTGTTTTTTGCACCAGGCTGCAAACATGTTTATTTCTGCTCTCAGGTTGGACATTTTAACATGGGGCTCTATGGGGACTGACTCACTGCAGGAGACAGCCTCTATGGGACACTAGAGGAACTGCAGTTTTTTTTTAAACACTAATGTTGGCTTCAATTTTCTGCACAGTTCCCATTTGCGTTAAATCCATTCCCTTCAGATGTGTCTAAAAGCCAGCTGCAGCGTTCAGAGGGTGCCCTCACAGGTGTCCTGCAGAGTGTCCCACAGAAGCCTGTGTGTAAAAAGGCATTTATTCGTGTGAATAAAATCTCTCTGAGTAAGCACATGCTGCAGCCAGCGGCCCCCCGGTCGCTGCAGCATTCACACAGAGGACAGGGATTCACTCCGCACAAACTCTGCTGACCTCAGCCACTCCTGTGTGTGTGTGCATGTGAGAGAGACACATCAGCAGCTTGTACCAACAAAGGAAAAACATCTGTATCATCTACATGTATACATACGTGTGTGGACGTATGTTTCCTGCACGCTGACTGTGTATGGATGGAGTCTGGGTGGTTTTTATGGACCTGGTTTGTTTATTTGGATTGTGCAGAGCGTTTTTTAAAGCCCTTTGTGGTCGACAACTTAAGAATGTTTGAGAAAAGACTTTGCTAAAGTTTCCAGTGGAACCACAGTAATCCACTCTGACACCCAAATAGCCACACACACACACACACACACACACACACACACACACACACACACACACACACACACACACACACACACACACACACACACACACACACACACACACACACACACACACACACACACACACAGTCTCACAGATATAATAGGCGGTGTTACAGTGACATGTGTGCCCTGCTCTTGTATTCTACTGTAAGATCCTCGATCTTCGTCACACCCCTGCCTCTGACCTGCGGCCCTGCAGCTCTTTCCAGGGTATATGATAGACCTCAGCTCACCTCTGCTCTCTGCTCCCACATGTTTGGAACGCCGCACATACTCGTGCTCAGATACCGCTTTAGATACCTAAAGATAAAGATAAATGTGTGGGCCTAGAACAGCATGCCATGTTGGATGTGTGCCAAGTTTTTAGAACATCTCAGGCATCTGCCTGAGCGGCTGTTTTTAAACCCCACAGGTCAGGGGGCATGTCAGTGTATGCCCTCTGTAAATGTTATTTATCAAAAGGGGTATTCCGATATATATAAACCTGTTCCAATAAAAAAAACAAAAAAACATTTTATGATTGTAATGACCCTACAAAACATTTTCTTATTGCTCCAGTAGATTGCTCAGACGGCTAAATCAGGCTGCAAATGTGCTCGATCGTCCACTAAAAGTGGTTGTTTTTGCTCGGATTGTCATTCTAAGTGTCTGACATCATTACAGAAGTGATCCTTACAGAGATAGACCTTTTTATTCAAGAGGAATATGTTTTCTTTTTCCCATAAACACCAATCTCTGCCATCACACTAGACCACAATGATTAAAAACAGGGGTTTTACCTCTCATACCACAGAAGTTGCTTGGTCTACCCCTGCCTCAATATGTGTTAACGCCGACTTTTTTTGTTGTAAGTGTATAATTTGATTCCTAACAATAAAGTGTAACATTTTATAAGACAAAAAAATAACAGATTTAGGCAGCTAGACCAGAAATGATCCACCTTCTATGTGGCAAAATCCCTGTTTTAATCAATGTCAGGGACAGACACTCAAAAAGGCCTTGATGAACATTACATTCATCATTACATGTTACGACCCATCTTGTGTCGGCATGTGACAAATAAAAATCCTTTAGAAGCTGATTTAAGAGAAGATTATTCAGGAGTTAATGTAGATTAAAATGCATTAAGAGCTGTCTTTTTTAACATATATAAGCAGCATTAAAAGCTTCACATGAGAGCCGGTTCTCTTCTCACCTGCCTCTAGATCAGCAGAACACTGAGCACCGACAAGTGCAGCTGGCAGCCCTTATCACATATACACAAACAGCAAACACACTCTCACACTTTACAAACACACACACACACACACACACACACACACACAGGGCTAATCTTTCTCACCGAAGCACACACATTTATCCTCTTGAGATGCAAACACACACACTTATACACTCCGCACATGCACCGTGACTTGAAGCTGGAAGAGGGCATTCATCCAAATAAACTGGCTATAAAGGGCTCAGCTAAGTAAGCGGAAGTCTTCCTGTCTACACGCACAGTCACACAAGTATCAAATAACAACAAGACAATATCTATTTTCATGCTTCTATTTAGCCATATAGGCCACCAACAGAGCGTCCTTTAGCAGAGCAGGTTGTGTTGCAGGGTGTGTGTGATGGAAATATGTCAAAGGTTTCTCAAGAGACCGGGACCTATCTGAAGATGAATTATTATGTAAAGAGATTAAGCCGGAATGCATGTTTACATCCATCGAGGAGCTCATGTTGTGTGTATTGGTTGTGTTTTTTTCTGCATATTGTACAGATTTATATGGCGTTGGGTGTAATAGTGCAGCATGGACCAAGAATGAACCCTTCAAACTCTGGAGCAGGTCCACATCTCATCATCTGTCTCACCATGAGCTTTAATAGCTGATCCCATTCCAACACGAAAAGACTTTGGCAGAAGTTTGAGCATGCTCCTTAGAGTGTAGACGCATTTTATACAATGCGATTAATGTCAGAAATGTAGCATTCACCGTGGATTTGCTGCAGCCAGTGATGTGTAATAATAACCCTGCTGCACCGTAGAACAGCTCATTTGCTTATATTAAACTCTCAGACAAATCAAAAGTACTATCCATCTTGTGACATCAAACTTCTCACTTGTGTACCGCCCTCCCAGAAGAAGTTCCTTCTTCTGTGGTTAAGTTAGTGTTGTGCCATCTCTATAAGGGCTGTAGCTAATGATTATGTACTTTAAAAAAAAAACGTTTAATTCTACAAAATGTCATGAAAAAGTGAAACAGGCATCTCTCAGTTTTCCAGAGCTTAAACTGGTGTTTTAAAAATGTCTTTTACTTCAATTTATATTCCAAAATTCAAACATGTTCAATGTAAAAAACAACAACAGAGATTTGCAAGGCCAGCTTATTAAAAAAAATGTGTATACATTTAAAGTGCAAACAAAAAGACCATTAAGAGCATTAAAATAATTACGACATTGAGCAGGAATAGGACATACAAATACAAAACATTGAATATAAGATCTATAGAAAAGTAAGTAAATAGCAATTAAAAGAAGTTAAGTAATAGTATGTAAGACATGGTTTAAGTTATGGAAAGGCAGCAGTATATACAAATGTCTTAAGACATGTTTTAAAAGAGCAAACAAAAGAGATAGAAGTGAATTTGCACATATTATAATATGTTAGCTGAATGGACAATATATAAGTAGCCCATAATGTTATGTTTCAGCTGACTCATCCATTTATGACATTCATATTTCAGGCCTAACATTACCAACTTTTCTCATTCAAATCTTTTTCCTTTTACAAGAAAAGCAAATGTTTCAGATAATTAAAGATTTTCTAACAGATGTACAAAAACTGGTTAAACATTGTTATTTGAATTCAAGATTTGAAATATCAAAGAATAATTGAAAAAACTGCTTTCTATTCGAACATTTCTGCATGTTTAGAGGACTTTGCAGTGATCGATTCTCACATTTCAGACACAGAACAAATAAAATACGCTTAAAAAAAAAGAGTATGTGATCGACTGTGTCATTCTGAGTCCCTGCAGCTCTCTGACCCGTTGAATAGCAGTAAGAAAACCACAGGAAAAAGAGAAGACATAGTGTGATTGATTGACTCGGTCTATAGAGTCAGACTCCCCCAGCCTCCGCCCTCTCTAAACATGTCCCCCTCCTCATCAGGACGGGTCGCATGGTGCGTTCAGGAGACAGGAGGAGGAAATCCTCCATTAGGGATGACGACAATACCTTTTCCTTTAGGCGTTCCGCCTCCCATTTACCTCTCACGCTCTCTGCTCGCTCAACATAATCACAATATCAGTCTAATTCTGCCCCCTGAAAGCCATGACAACCCATTAAAATGTCAATAGAGACACGGGGGGGGGGGGTGGGTCATGAGAACGGGAAGGCTGCCACTGTTTTTTCAGCTCACACAGGTAAAGCTTTCAGGGAAATTAGCGCCATGTCACGAGGAATTAACCTTTTGTGCAACATAGAGCTTAGCTGCCTGGTTATTGTATCGTGTTCTGCTTCAGTACAAAGATGATACTAAACCTGCAGGAAAGACAAACTCTTTGTGGAAGAATGTCTTAATTCAATTCCTCACAACTTTAGAGTGAGTTTGTGAGCTCTAGCTCTCTGTGCAGAAAGTCCGTGGGAAAAGTTTAAATCAGACATGTTCGCGTTCATCCTGCTAATCTGAGCGCTAACTCGCTCTACCAAATTTAACTCCAAAGCCAATCAAACGGACGCTGTTTGGATAATCTCTGTCACACACAAACCTGGGCACACCAACAACCACTTACACACACACACACACACACACACAGACACACACACACACACACACACACACACACACACACACACACACACACACATACACACATAGCAAGAAAACACTTAAACATACACACACAAACCACATATAAACACTCACCAACATACTTTAGAGCAATGATTTCCAACATGTAGCGGAGCGTGAACATTTGAGCGGATTTATGGATGGAAAATAAGTACAGAACACACACACTCGTGCACACACACACATGCACACACACAGGCCCTGCCATGACCTCTGCATATAAACAAAGATTCAACCAGCCAAAGAAATACCTCTCACTCACTCTCTCTCTCTCTCTCTCTCTCTCTCTCTCTCTCTCTCTCTCTCTCTCTCTCTCTCTCTGACCTGTGTAAGCAGTGTTTAGTGGGCTGCAGTGGTTCTCCTCATGTGCTGAAAGAAAGAAATGCACGACGGGATCAGATAAGACAAATAGAACTGTTCCCTTAACTCGTCAAGCCACCCACTTAGGATGTGTGTGTTTTTTTTCTTCTCCTCCTTGCATTTTCCACACATTCTTTCTCTCTCTCCATCCTATTCTCTTTCTCCATTTTTTTAGGGTTTGTAGGCCTCTAGTTATCCTCAGACGTCTGTATTTGTTGTTCAAAAGCAGATCAGTGGCTCCAGAGCTCACAAGGCTCATTTGCTTTAAAAGCACAAAATGCACGACTTCACCTGCATGGCAAAAACATAAAAGCAAAGTGTGGAAACTGGTGGAAATAAATGCAAGATTTTGTGTTTCATTTCCTGTGATTAAAAAGTTGAGGTGAAGTCAGACTGTTAGCAGGTCCTTTTCCTTTTGTGGTGAGGATTTCAGGCTAAATGCACAACTATGTTTAAATGTCATTTAATAACCCAAGAGCCTGTGATGTTTATTTCCTTTCTGATATTGATTCCTTCAGCAATATTGGCCAGAACAAAGTCATCTGATGTAGTGAAAAGTATAGTATATAGGCATCTGTGAGCTCATAATATTGTAGAAGCCAAGCAGAGCACCCTTGGAAAATGATTTACTTGATGGAAATCTGTACCGTGGTTCCAAGTGTTTTGTTGCTTTCACCAGGAAGTCTCTCCGGTCTTTGCAATGCTGCCGACAAAGTCAACGGCTTCGTTTTGTTTTGTCTACCTTCTCTGTTTGTTGAAACTTGTCATTCTCCCACCACTTAAAAGATGAACTTTGCAGAAATTGCAAGTAGTCGTAGAAGTTTTTGACGTAACAAGTGTGAAATACATCCAAACCGCTTAGGCTGTTAGCTCCAACCAGATCCACTAGTGAACATCCAGATATGGAGGATTTCAGGGGTAGTCCTCAGGAGTGCATGTGGGAAAAAGGCTTCAGAAAAGACGTATGAATGATGCCAAAAGATTAAAATGGGATAAATATGTATAAAGTACATTCATATAACACTGGCTGGTTGAACTGCCTGGATGTAACCGTCCAGAAAATTTGACTGTAATTGATTTTATTGCGGTATTAAAATAAGTTATCAGATCAGTGAATTGACTTCTTTATGTACTCAACACTGCATTTTAGGCTATATTACAGGCCTACTCTAAAAATAAATTAGTTTTTATGCAAATTCAGGTGTGGACAAGAAAAAAAACAGTCAAATATTTTTGATAACACTGCTGGACACAAGAAGAGCTCCAATATTATTCTTTGCCCGCCTGTACATTTAGACAGAAGCAGCTTGATAAAATGTAAATTTTACCTCCTACACAACAGCAGCTACATGGACAGCTGCAGTGTCAGCAACATATTTTCTTTGTAACACATGTTGAGGTAAAGGCTTAAAGTCAAGGACCTTCAGTTGCCTTTAACCTGCGGATGCAGAGTTGGCCTCCTATCTGTTAGAGAGGCAGGTGCCAAACACTGATGTTAGCTTGTGCTAGTGGGTGGTAGCTCACAGTCTATACAAGCAGTAAATGTAGGCTACACACCAACTCTGCAGTGGGTGTGCGCTTCTTGGGGTGATTGTTTTGAATGTTGTGTTTACAAGCTGCAACAAACATTGCTAGTGACTATAACTTTAAAAGTTTTTTTTTTTAATTCAGGGTCAGAAGTCTTTGTTTTAGCTGATGTAAAACGCTGAAGTATTGTGGGAGCTAAATGTAAACAGAGCAACAGTTCTGTGGTTTGAAATGAAAATACATCCAAGTGGTCGTCGCCTGAAACTAAAGGGTCATTGACCTCATGACAGTGGTTGTAAAAAGTTGTTTTTTAATTCACTGACGCACCTCAGAGCTCTGTCAGCAGCCCCGCCCACCTCTTTCTTCTCCTCCCCTCCCTGTTTTTATCTCCTCCTCCTCTGACACTCCCCCCTCTCTTTGTCTGGGTCAACTGGCCCTGCGAAGGTCACACACTCTTTATCCCACCGCCCTTAAAGAGGTCATATTTCTTCATACGACTGTCTGCAGTATGTCCAAATTCCATGCTGCGTTCTGGGAGATAGCACCGGAGATTAGCTTGGCACAAGAGAACCTGATAGAGAGGCTTTCAGAAATCCTCAATACATCCTGTTGAGGTGCTCAAATGCTCTCAAATTCCTCGTTCAGTCCCTCAGATGGTCCACTCCTGAGTTTCCCATGGTGCTCTAAGATAGGTTTAGCCGTTAAGCGCCCGTTTGCATGAGTGTGTGTGTGGTTATGTGTGTGTGTGTCAGTTAAGCCAATGAACTCGTCTCCTTTCACTTCCCCTCATTAACATGTGAATCCCTCTTCCACAAGTAGGGCAGAGTGGAGTGACAAATGGACAAACAGAGCAGCGATTGACGTGAGAGAGCTAGATCTTATGTCTGAGTGTTTACGCAGCAGAACTCTTCCATACATCTGAGTTGTTACTGCATTTCAGGCAATAAACAGCAAAATTTAACTACAAATCACTCTGGGAAAAAAACGTATTTACTCTTTTGTCCTGTCCTGCCCCCTTTGGTCAGTGTGGACAGTCTAAAGTGACACTCATCCTCCTGCCTGTTGTGTGATCATTTTTGGCTCTCAGACGCTAAAGTCGAACCAGCCGCCGGTTGTCTGTTGAGCGCTGATGCTCCTGCTGCTTCCTGTTTGTGTTTGCATCAATGAACGTCCCACCTGCTGTCCTCTACCTGCCAACCTCTGCAGAGAGACAGTCTGCTTTCACTACATCGAAACAGCAACCATAAAACTATTCTTTTAGAATATTTAATACATTTTAGCTTTTGAAGTACAGATTTCTTCATCTTCAAAAAGAAGATAATAAACATGGTGATTGTTCAACCTTGAAGTCATCTGTTGTCAAAACATTCACGGCTCAAGGCCCATTTAGCAGCTGAATCTGAGATCAGATCACCTGAACTTTAACAGCAGGTGGAGTTTAGAATGGCTGAGTGATTCTGAACCAGTTCAAAACATCCCAAAATTGCTTTTTCAAAAGGTAATGTTTCATCCTAAGTTGGTTTTATCAGCAGACAGTTTGATCACAGCAAACCTCCTGCTGTTTTTTTCTTCTGTGCACCCTCTCCAGCTTCCTTGGTACATCGATGCAGAAGGGGTTGTGGCGGTCCTGGCACTGCAGTCGCGCAACACGGCAAGTTGTCATAGAAGTTTTTTGTTGGCTATAGCTTTAAAATCAAAGTCAAAAACAACCACAACCAAATATATATGTACGAAAAAGAAGCTCAGAAATAATGGATGATTGTCGTGTTGAACCGTATTAGTGTGGACACAGAGTAGTTGATCTGGTCGAGCTGAGACAACACTTTGTTCTATAGTGCGAGCAGATGTCACAGTGTAGATATTACAAAGCGTGTGAGAGCCTTCAGTGTGTGTCCACAAGAATGCATAAGAGAGAGTGTTTTGAGGTTTTAGAGAAGCTCACGAGCACGAGCGGTTTCTGGTGAGTGCTGTTTTTCACGACAGAGCAGAAACACGATCTCCTCTCCATCACTTCTGAAACAACGGCCGGGCTTCTGGGAACATTCGGAGTAAAAATCCGACTCTGACCCACATGTCAGAATTCTCTGTGATGTGAGCGAACCTCATGAACCACAGTGGGAAAAAAGTCTCTGTGTGCAGACTGATGTTGGATGTATGTGTTGGTGTGTCTGCGTTTGGGTCTTCAGGACGCCTCCAAGTCTTCAGCTCTCCATATTTATGAGCCACTACAATCATACACACACACGAACCAAACATGGTCTCATGTGAAAAATGTTCCAGAGTGGGTGGGCTGTGTTGGGTTTTCTTGGTATTCACACGTTTGACTGTCCCAGCCACATTTTGGCCTGTTTTTGTAGTACTAACACCCTGAGATGTTTGTTTATTCTCTCCTCTTAAGAACATGTGGGTGTATGATTGTGGTATGTTGAACTCGCTTCCTAGTACAGGCCTCTTGATTTGACATCAGGGTAGCTGCTTGTCTCTGTTGAAAGCCTCTTTGCTATGATGAAATAACTGGTCACTGAAAACAGCTTCACATTTGGCTCACAAAAAAGGCAGCAGTATCATTTCAGGTGTCACTCGTGCAGACACAAGTTTGTCAAATGTCTTTCTCCTCCTTTAATGAATGGGTTTTGTTAAAAAAATATGGTCAACACTGGAGCTGGAACGGCACTCTCTTCCCCTGAAATCCATCACACACGTTTTCTCACAGTGTGTTGACACAGTATTAGTGTTTGGGGGTTTCTTTTGTCTTCAGTAACAGAGCCCACACCCTAAGTGTCAGTGTGTATTTACTCCGTGAGGATGGAGGGTCTGCTAATGCGAAAGAGCAAACCTCACTTCTCAATAGGCCGGTGTCAGAGTGTCAACAGGTGTGTGTGTGTGCGTGTTGCGTGTGTGTGTGTGCAGAGTCAACAGCCTGATCAGTGTTAGCATGAGCTCACACTCACCTTTCAGTCTGTTATTGTGTTTTAATGAGATTTTTTTTCCTACAGCTCACAGGTAAGTGCAGTAAGCTGTAAGATGCAGCCTCATGTATGTGTGGGCGTGTGTGTGGGTGATTTCAAACATGCATTCATGTGTATATGTGTGTATGTGTGTGTGTAGCGATGCTGCCCAGCCTGGTGCTGCACCGCTCCTCTGTGCGTCCGTACCAGAGGGGTCTCTACTGCAGTGACTCCAGCCTCAACTATCCCTACAAGAAGAGCACCGTCCCCTCCTCAGTGCTCACTTCTGTTGGGTTGTTACTGCCCGCGGTCTCCGTAAGTCCCCCCCCCCCAGCACGCAAAGAGCGCTCAGTGTCGGGGATCACTGAAGGCAGAAACAGGGAGGGCTGTAGGATCATGGTGGTGGCTTTGAAGGAGTGATGATGCCATGTAAGATCTTGTCAAGTGCAGAAATAGACATTTTTCTATTTAAGGGTAATTTGAGTATATGAAATTATTGGCCCTATTTTATTTTATTTGTTTTTTACATAATTTGGCTTCTGAATGTAAAGATACAACACTTTTTTGGAATTGTTCTGTAGATTTTTTTCAGCACACAGCTATGGAACTGGCTGTAATGGCTGCCAAATGTGTCCTCTAAAAGTTTGTCAGTTTTGAAAATGCAAAATCAACTTTTAATTCATATTGAGAGGGTAACTATTGTTTCTGTCACTCCTTTGCTAAGAGCTGACCAACCATGGAATCCTCATGCCCAAACTTTTCTGCCATATCCCATGATCTCCTGGTGCTCGTGTGCTCCTTGTGCTCCCCCTGTTCCCCTCTGTTTATGTCCGTGTCACTGACCTCTCCTCCCTGTCTTTCTCTCTCTCTCTCTCTCTCTCTCTCCCTCTCTCTCTCTCTCTCTCTGCTCCTCTCATTCCCTGTGTCTCCTGTAGCTAGCCTGCCTTTCCTGATCATTGAGACTAGCACCATAAAGCCGTACCAGCGCGGGTTTTACTGTTCGGACGAATCCATCCGCTACCCCCGAAAAGAGGGAGACACCATTAGCGATGCGGTGCTTTGTGGCGTTGGCATTCTTATTGCCATCTTCTCTGTAAGTCGACCTCCCTTTGTTTGCTGCTTTAAGAGTCACTTCTTCTTAGAAACATTTTTTCACTAACATAGCCCCTTTTTAAACTCTTCGTGATTTATCATGCAGTATTTTTCCAAAACTCCACTCTTTTTTTTGACGTAAATGTGCTCTTTATGTCCTGCCATTTCATTCTGTAATGTTTTCTACGTCATCTTAATCTTCCACTTCAGCTTTGAGCCGTTTCTAATGGTCTGTTTTTATTACATCGCTAAGCCAGTCAGAGGTAGAAAGAGGCCCCCCAAGAGACGTTATGGAAGTGTGTGAGCTGACGCATGCATGCCAAAGACCAAAGAGATTTTACAAGCTCCCAGTCCACTATCAAACCTCCCACTCGTACCCCTACACCCTGACTCGGTGACTCTGTGCCCGGCATATCGAGGGGTGTCACACGAAGTCTTCATTCCTTTGACCTGACTCGAGCCTGATGGAGGTGATGGCTGCTTTCTAGTGTCAGGAGATCAGAGTGGGGGTGGAGGGGGTCAGAGGTAGTGGAAACATGTAATAATGATGCGGTGGGGTCTATGTCTGTCAATTAGTGCCAAAACGTCCCATGAGATGGTCTTTAAAGCCCCCAGACTCTTTTTGGCACCACAAGCTCCTCGCCATCAGCGACACACAGTACCAGCTCGGCTCTCCTGCTGATTGGAAGCAGCAGACAGTGCATGTGTGTGTGTTGGTTAGCTACATCACATTTTCATGTGTGGGCAGAGCTGGCGTGTCTCACACAGCTGTGTTCCATTAGTGGCGTCTACTGCCATGCCGACACCATTCCTGTAATGCACGCACACACTCACACACACACACACGTATAGTTTGTATTCATATTCATGCACTGGTAGCAGATTCCAGTTGGGCCCCTTGTTTATATTCTCTGCATGGGAAACCCCAACAGTCGCACTGCTCAGACATCATATCTGTGTCTGACAGGTCCACTTTCCACTGTGAGGAAAAACAGGTCCACACAGTGGGATAGATCTATAGGCAGAATCATTGATGAACCATCAGGCATTTAAAGGGGCCGATCAGGATGATCAGACATGCCTGCAGTGACAGGCCTGGCCTACATCTCCCAGCATTCATGTGCCCCTCGAAACGCCCCAGTTACCAAGTTTTTCAGTTGTTCTTCCGATGTCTGTGTTTCAAATTACCAAAGCTTTAAAAAAAGAAACTCCAGATCGTCAGTCATGTATTTCACCAAAAGCTGCCGCGAGCAAAAGAGAGAGAGCACTGTCTAAAATTGTACAGATAAGTTGGCAACGTACTTGTGCAATTTAAACTACTTGTGAAAAAAAAACTTGTGTTTTTGTTACCCTGGTGTGGATACAGGTATCAATATCGCTTGATTCTTACTATAATCACACCGATGTTTAAAATTTGGTGTTGTGACCCCCACTGTGAATTCAGTGTTGAACGGAAATCCCGTGGAAATAAACCAAGACAAGCAGACATACTGTAGGAGCAGAAGAGGGGTTTGAATGCAAATGCTGACAAACCAAATAAACTTGCCTGGCCTTTATCGACCTCCTGTGGTTCTTATCTTAAGCCTAAATCAGAACAATTCATTGACAATAGCAAAGAAACACATACAAATACGCCCCCATGTTTGTTTCTTCTGGCGGTTTTCCTGCCAGGGGACCACCCAACAGGCAGGAGAGGTGTGTTTAATAAGCCACATCATTACAAACGTTCACAAAAGAATTTAATAAACACACGTTTTGAATCTTTATTAACCAAATAAGATGTCTGAGATGCTTTTAACAGACACTGCAGTGAGTTTCTGCGGCTCAGAGATGGACGGTAAATATCTAGTGTGAGACTGAAGAGTGAAGCTTTGTGCAGAGAGAGGAAGGAAAGGAAAGGGAGCTGTGGTTAGAGGTGGAGGGCAAGCCGCTCTGTCAGTCAGATACCCCAGGTGGTGTAGAAATGATTGACGTGTCCGTGCCTCGGGAGCTGGATCAGTTAGAGCGCCCACGGTGTAGCAGAGGTCTTTCCATGGGCCTCAACTCCACTTAAAAGCACCTGGTCGGAATAAAACAGGATTCAGGGTTGGCACATTGAACTTAAGCTTTAAATCAGAACGCTGCTCTGATTCAAATCCTCTTTATATCCGGGCTTAGGTCAGATGTTACAGATTTCATGTTTTCTTTTCCGCCATGCCTTCACTGTCTCTTTATCCTTCATATCCCACATGAAAGGCCCCACCGTATCATGGAGCATCACTAATAATCTCACCTCACATCCAAACTGCCTGAGGGAAGGGCAGGCCATGCTCATTCTCTGTGTGTTTCTCTGTGTGTGTGCGTCTCCCTCATCCTCTCTCCTCCATCTGTGACTTCATTAGAGACTTGAACTAGATTTCCTGCATGATAAACAATCAAACATGATCATTTTTATTGTATGTTAAACTACTTTAAGACTTAGAAATTTTCTGCAGCACTACAAAGCTAAAGAATATCTTTATTATTTCCATTTATTTGATGAATTCTGTGTTGTCTTTGTATCTTAACTCTCCTGTCTCTTAGATTGTAATCGGAGAATGCTTCAGGATTCATCAGCTTCATGAAGGAACAAAGTCTTTCATCGGGAATCCCTACGTTGCAGCTCTCTACAAACAGGTCAGCTCCCTTTAACTGTCCTGGTCATTCATGTTAAGAAGACTGCATGCACAAGTATCATACATTAAACCCATGGATGCACAATGAGACCATACAGCATCATTGTAGTAATCATTTCCCCTGCAGCCAAAAAAGTATATCTGTATTTTTTTAAAGAGAAGTCTGTAAAACATTTGACAGGAATCTTTGAACTGCTAATTTTGACTCTCTCACGTCTCATCATGATTGGCTGTGATCTTCCAGATGGGCGTGTTTCTGTTCGGATGTGCGGTCAGTCAGTCGTTCACAGACATCGCCAAGGTGTCCGTGGGTCGCATGAGACCTCACTTCTTAGACGTGTGTAAACCAGATTTCTCAACCATTGACTGCTCCCAGGGATACATCACCAACTACACCTGCAGAGGGGATGACAGCGATGTGCAGGAGGCCAGGTGTGTGTCAACAACAACACAACACTGTTTATGTCATGTAGGATGGTCAAGATAGCAGAACTATACACTTCAATATGATACTATAACAAATCAAAAGATATTGACACCTGTTTATTACCACAGCAACAAAAGTCATAGACATTCAATATTGCAGACAAACTTCTGCATACTGTCAGAATTGCACAAAAACACAGTGAAAAACTGTTTTTGCGCGAATTAGACGGTGGGCAGGAGTTTGCCTATGATTTTTGATGGATGGAAGTTTTTGTACTTTTTGATACTATTGATCATTAAAATAATAGAGATTGTATCGTTTTCAGACATGTGGTATCAAAGATAATGGAAGTACCAAACACTTTGACAACCTGAATATGTCATGTGAATATTAACAAAAAAACTGACTGACAATCGGCTTCATCTTCACAGGAAATCCTTCTTCTCAGGACACGCCTCTTTTTCGATGTTCACCATGCTGTACCTGGCTGTGAGTAACACACACACACACACACACACACACACACACACAGTCTGAGACACAGAAACGTCAGTATTTAGATCATTGAGGGAAATCTTGGGCTGTTGGTGATTCACTGCCTGGAGAAAATCAAACCATTGTCCTCCTCCTCCTCTGCTCCTCCTCCTCACACACTCCATGAGGAGTTTCATTCTTCCGTTTTGTCCTCTGAGCGATGGATGGATGCACTCCACCTGTTTTCTTCAATCAGCCATGTGAATTCACTTCCTGTCATCTCCTGTTTCCCTAACCCTCGCCCTCTCTCTTCACCTGTTGTGGGAGTCCATTGGAGCTTAGCACCCTGGAGGCATTGCATGCTTCAAACAGTCTTCATTTGCACAGATCCAAAGCTTTCCAGTCATCTCTTCCCTCTTCTTCTCTCTGAGGCTGGGGGAGGTGAGTCAGTGTTCGGGTCTGGCTCGGTCACTCAGTAAAGTTCTGGTGTGGTGCAGTGAGAGCTTCCTGCGGGTATTTCCCAGCCTCTCTCTGAACCTTCTGCTCCGTCCGAGGAGGAGTGAGAAGACCGAATAAAGAGGGAAAGATGTGCTGCGTCCAGACCACACAGTGACACACTGGTCCCAGAACTGGGATCCTTCTGTGGTGAGTTTAGGACTCGAGCCAGAGGAGGCAAAAACATAAAGAGAGGAATAAAAAGAGGAAGAGACCGTAGTGGATGTTTTGGAACAAAAAAACAGCCTGAAACCCATTGAAGGCATTCCTTGTGGAAAAAAAAAAAAATCGGTGGCATTTTTTTGTTTTTTGCCCGCTGTAAAACACTCATGTAATTCCATGTGTTCACTCACAGAAGCCACCCTCTATCCTGAAGTGTCCTTAAATAAGTCTCCAGTCGAATCCTGCACAAGAGATGTTATCAATGAACACAATCTGAAGTCCAATCAATGCAACATGAGTTTGGATAATAGCACAGCATGTAAAGATTAAAAAGGCCTGCAGCGGATCAATATTTGTATCAGGACTGGAAGAGTTATTGATCTTCTTGTCCTAATTTAATTTTGAGTGAATGTGTTTCCTGAAATGTCAAGTGATTCCTTTAAATGATGGATCACTCCTCAATATTGTTATTGATTGACGGTGAAGAAGTCAATGAGTAACCTATTGGAGAAGTCACAGGGAAGGACTTTCTCCTGTGTGCTTTAAGGCACTGTAACAGTGCAGTGTGCCCTGCCAGCACCTCGTTTTTTATGCTGACCTTGCTGTTAAGGTCTAACCATTATTTTGCCTTATTTTGCATATTATGTGAATATTTGCCTTAATTCAGAATGTAATGTTTTATTTGAGTTCATCAGTTAATTATGATTTTTGTGACAAATAATTCAACTTTACTGTTACAGTGGCTGTAAGGAATTGATTGGTTATGAGGTTTGGTGCAAGCTGGGTGAGAGGCTCGTTGGCAGTAAGGTTGTCAAAAACAATTTTCAACACCACCTGTTTTATAAGGATACAATATCAGTTATTTTAGGGATCGATCAGGGCAAAGCATTTAGAAAACTTCAGATCTTCAGGTCATATTTTTTACGAAAGCTGCTATGAGAGATGATGAGAGAGCTCTGTTCTTATTGCTCAAAATCCTGAGTAACATTTCAGTACTGAAACGTTGACAATTTTTTTGTGCAGTTCAGACAGTGTGCAGGAGGGTGCATTGGATGCTTTTTTTTTTCTTGCTGTGGTATCGATATTGTTTGATTTTTACTAGATTTGCACCAAAAATTCTCGTAGTGAGGCATTTGTTAGTTAGGCGAGACCTCTATGTATTTACTTGGTTTTACAAACACCTTTCAGGCAGAGAATTTGCACATTGTCTTGTCTAAATTAGCTCCCTCTCCCTTTGAAGCCAAAATATTCCCAAACTGGCAAAGTGTCTTTTGGTTTGGTGGTATAAGCAGCACCCAAGACCTAAACCGTTGAGCACCAGAAGCAAACAGACAGCTGCTGGGGAAAACTATTCTGTTTTCATGATAACATTTAACATGCAGTTCTTACACTGTGAAGTGTAATAAAAAGAAAGTTCTGAGCTCGTAAAAGACACAAACAGAGTGGTTTGGGCGTTTAGTAGCAAACACTATGTTTGGCTTGTCAACTACAAATTATATAAATATTTTAATAACCCAACAGCCCTGTCATTCTTTTATTTCTGCACAAGATCTGAACATGCACTCGATCATCTTAGCAGAACAGTTGTGGTAGAAATAGGTCCTCTGGAGTTTTTTTTTTGTCTTCCAGAAACCACAAAAACAGACAAATATGGATCCTGTGGCTCTTTGTTTATGAACCTCAGCTCTGTTTTGCTCCATTGTTGCTCACGACAGAGAAAGTGTCATATCCACACAGAGGCTGTCACCTCGCTCACACATCCCCCTCGTAGTCACCCGCTAATTGACAACGTGTGACTTTGAAGAAGTCAAGTGTGTCTGCCTGTGGTACAGACCGGGTTTCAGCTTCCTCAGACGAGACAAAGATAACTGCATACTATACAGCTTCACCACGGCCACAGAGAACAATCTATGTGTGTGTATCTGTGTGTCCTGATCATCTTCTATCAGCTGTTTTGTCTCGTTTGCACACATCTCTGAGCTGGCAGGAAAGGCTGTGTCATTTCTGTTATTTCAGTTAACTATCTGTGAGGCTTTAACCACAGCTATGCTTCTGTCTCACAGCGTGTGTGTCTCACAGCGTGGTGTGAACAAAAGGAGGGGGGGCTGGTGTTTTAAAACAAGCCCTGGGTGTCATTCTTTCTCACTTTGTTGCGTTTGTTCTCTTTTCCTTCTTGCCGACTGTGAGTCAGAGCATCAGAGCAGACGGAGGAGAAGCTCTGAAGAGATGAGTTGGATTCCTGCAGAAACCACCAGACTCTGTGTCGCTCTCTCGATCTGTCATGGGAATCTGCCGGGACTCCTTATATTGTTGTGTTTCATGGTTGTTTTCCTCAGATCTGAATGTTCTGTGAGAGAGAAGACAGCAAGGGTCACATGTCAGAGTCTTTTTAGGTCTAAGTTGGACTCAAAAAAGAGAGATGATGCTTTTTGAGGTTTTAGTTGCTTTCTTATCTCGACTGTATGTGAGCTGAATCAGGGTTGGACGGTTTATTTGGGTTTACTCGCTGCCCTTCAGCTGGATGGGGCCATGATGATTAGCAGGTCACTCTTACTCTTTGTTTTGGCTGAGTGAAGTGCTCACGCTCGCTGATCCGTCTAAGCCAGATCAGATTGAGAGGTTTACGTCTTATGTCCACATCACTTTTTTTAAATTGATCTTTTCATCCCTTTATAGCCCCGCATATTTCTTTATTTATTTATCTATCACTAAAGCCGCTTGCACATATACATGCTCTAAAAGTTTCCATACAATTCCTGGACATTCAGACCCTGTTCTTTACTGCACTGCATTTCACACAGCAGGAGATTGAAAAGTCAAAAAGTACATTGCAGGACTGCTGTGTAGGAGAGGAACTAGAGCAACAAAAACAACAGCACATTTGGCAGAAAACACAGTGAGAGTCTTTCAGTTACAGACACACTCTCACAACTGGAACATGAGGTTCCTGGACAAAGCGTGTTACAGGAGGAGGAGGAGTGTTCAGTAATGTCTGCTGTTTGTGTTTTTATATCACTACAACATGTAAAAGGATGTTTCCACAACACAAACACAGCAGTAGGAAACATCATACAGACACCTGAGGCGAGCAGTAAAGAGAATAAAAAGTCATCATAAAGTCTTGGTGAACAGACTGAGCACGTTTGCGCTCCTGCAAAATGTTAGGAAAGTGTGAAGTGTGAGGTGCATGTGGGCAGTGGCTCATGTTCAAGATGACAGTTTGACAACTGAAGGGAGCAAAGTTGTGGGTGATTGACATAATCGATGTGAGACAGCAATGCGGTGTGTATCATCACCTTGTACAATAATTGCTGGAACCTTTTCTGGCTGCTCTGCTCCCGCAGATGCTTCTTTCCCTCTATAAGGGCAGTTGCTGTCTGACATACAGTGTATTACAGCCTAGGACAGACAAAGCAAGAAGAAGTTGATTTCACCATTTGTTTGATGGTGACCCCAGTGCCTTCTTAAAAAGTAGATTTCCAACGAGGAGCAGCAGCACAGAAAAAGTGGACTCATCCTCCAGGCCCTTGGGATGTTCTTTTGGAAGTTGCATCCCTGGCTGCAGGAGATCAGACGGAAGGACTTGTCAGTCAATTCTGGTGCGCTACCTGAGAACCACGGCACAGGAAACCTGCCGTCTAAACATCCCAGGGAGGAGAGCACTGGAGTGGATGGGATGGGAGGGATCACTTCCTCTGTTTCCGTTAAGAAAAGAACAATGACGCCGTGTCGTAGAGGAAGTGTGAGTGAGCTTTACGTCCACACCTATGGGGGCTCGTAGTGGAGGGGGGTTACTGGGAGTTACTGTGGTCGTCTGTAGTTATTGTTAGTCGGGCTGATTATAAGACACTCGTCTGGAGGTTAGGGCTGGGCAGACCTTGGCTGAGGCCAGCCCTCCCTTGCTCCCTGACTCTGGGTGAGAGAGAGGGAGAGGAAGCTGAGGGTACGAGTGGTACAGAAACACAGGATGTCTGGGCTGATCTCACCACTGTACGAGTGTGGATAAAAAGAGAGACAGACATGTAAGAGTGTCTGGAGGCGACCTTGGACCTGTTTAGGCTCGTATCAGTTTTTATCATGACCCTGGAGATGGTTTCAGGCTGCGAGCGGAGCAGGGTGCATCCGCTTTGTCTTCTATTTTTTCTGATAGAGGGGAAAGAGTTTTTTTCTGATAGAGGGGAAAGAGTTCACCCAACACAAAGCTCCAGCATTCAGGACAGAGTACATACACTTTAATGCATGTCTGCGTCTGTGTGTGTGTGTGCGTGCATGCGTGCGTGTGTGTGTGTGTGTGGCTTGCTGTGGTTGTTCTGTTGTTACAGCTGGGATGTTGAACCAGGAATCAGTCATGTCCAGGTCTCAGGCTGTCGAGTATGTGTGTGATGTGGAAGAGAGAGTGTGTTTCTTTGCAAATCTGGTCAGCCTGAACACTTTGATTCAGTCTAGACCTCTCAGACTATTAATACACAAACACACACACACACACACACACACACACACACACACACACACACACACACACACACACACACACACACACACACACACACACACACACACACACACACACACACACACAGCAGGTGAGCGTTCAAAAGGTTAATGCAATAAATGAGCAGTCATATCCACAATCATAATGCCATCAATGTCTTGATATTTTACATTAGATATGTTACCCTGAAATTCTTTGTTAAAGGGGAATTCTACTTCTTTTAAAACCTCTGATCTATTTTTACAGGTTTTTTGCTAATGAATAACTGGTTTTTAATGTTGTTATTCTAAGTGTCTGAAAACATTACATAAAGGATTCCACAGAGATAACCCTTTTTGTTACAGAGGAACATGATTATTTAACCACAAACAGCTGTTACGTCACTCTCCACAAACTCACCAGACTACATTGATAAAACTATCATTATACATCACAGAACACAGGAGTTGCTGATCTACCTCTGTCCCTTTGATTTAGGTTTTCATAATACTTTGTGACGTGAGCGTGCAAGTTCTGATCAAGCACAATAATTTTGTTGAACACACATTAACACAAACAAAATAAGGGATTAGTGCAGCAGTAGATGAGCAAATCCAACAAACTACAAGGAAAAGCTGCTGTTTTTGTCAATGGAGTTTGTCAGCTTTGAAAAGAGCAAAGCAACAGCTGTTTCTAGTTAAATTCCAAAACCTTTCATTCATTTAGTCATTTAAAATATACTTTAAAAGGGCCTGGGTTTAAAAATACTTTAATTTCTCTTAAAAGAGCTTATCTGTGACCATGCTTCATCAATAATCCTTCCTATTAATGAAATATCTAACACCTGTATGTTGACCTTCTGTCGCTCTCTCACTTTCTTTCTCCACAGTTCTACCTCCAGTCCAGGTTTTCATGGCGTGGTGCTCGTCTCCTCCGCCCGCTGCTCCAGTTCACTCTGATAATGATGGCGTTTTACACCGGCCTGTCACGTGTTTCAGACCACAAGCACCATCCGACTGATGTTCTCGCCGGGTTTGTGCAGGGAGCCCTGGTGGCCTACTGCATAGTGAGTACACACATATATATCACTATCATGCATGTATGGAAGCACGAGTAAAAGAGCATAAATGCCTATTTTTGTAACTTTATACTTTACAAAGGTCAGCTGAAGGGATCCTTCAGACTTTATTCACACCCTGTTAACCTTTAAAGTCTATACCACTCCCGAACCTTAAAGGTCCCAAAAAAGGAGACTTTAGGAAACGCTTCTGACCCTGTTTGGGTTCAGAAACTCTAAAGGTTGTGTTTTAGTGTGTCCAGACATGAATTGAGACTTTAGGAGAAGTTGACCCAGACACCTTCAGGTTCACTTTACGCTTTTTTGAAATTCTGTTATCCTGTCAACCCTAGTCTGCGTCTTTACTCTTACCATCAGGATGAAGGGCATTTTCTTTCAATCTCTTCTACTAAGCGTTTTAGCATAATGGATGCCATGAAAGCAGATATTTGTTGCTGGTTTCTTTTCAAAACAATCACCAAGCCTCCTGTGCTCTTTAGAAAACCAAAACTCTTTCTATACACGACAACTAACTAACTGTTAGCTAACTAACAGGTTCTGTTGGAAAGAGCTGCAATGACTCAAAGGTTAGAAGCAGCCTTGAAAAAATTACACATTCATCATATGCTACTGCTGTTGTGCAGTTAAGCACTAAATATTGTAATGCTACAACAGCCAACCTACACAAGAGGGAAGACTGTATTCTAAAAACCTGTGTCCAACAGTGTTATCCACCCAAAGTTTAGCCCTGCTGTTTTGTTTCTGCCTTTGTTTCAGTTTGCATGATGGTAACAGGTCATGTGTTTTCAGAGGTATCATATGGACAGAGATTCCTTCGCAAAGCTTGTCTTTTTGGAAAACAAAACTGTCGTGGTCCTGCCATGACCAAACTTTGGCTCCACACTGCTCCCTTTTCACACTTTTTCGCCTCCTTTCTTTTTTCTGAGGAGGAGAAGTAGAGCAGGCGGCAGCGTGAGGGGAATCTGATTCCCTTTAATGAATAACACATTGCTTGGAGCCAGGCAGTGCTTCAGTAGTGTGTGTGTGTGTTGGTGTCTTCACTACTTTCGTGACATATCCATGCAGTGGCTGCCAGATGATTTTCGTAACCCTCATCGTTACACTAAGCTGGATGGAGCCGAGGAAAATTGAATTGGGGTCAGGAGGAAAATGGAGGTGGTGTAAAAAGAGAGGGGGCAGGGGCAGGCGGGGGGGGGGGGGGGGGGGGGGGGCGTTGAGCCTTTGAAACAGAAATGAGCCTGTTAATTATTTGGGTTTTTTTATTTGGCGGCTCTGGTTCTATCAGCACAGCAGGAGCTTGCTGTTCTCTGCTGCCTCCGGGAAAAAGCATGGAAACACACACACAAAAACACATACACACACAAACACACACACAGGCAACGCTTACCTTTCTACCAAATCATGAACGTGGAAAGGATTAGATTCATAAAACTGAGAACCTTAGTAGTGGCGCCTACACAGCCCTTGGCACAGCTGAAGTACACACTGAAAACACACACTTTACACACCAGGATTATAAAGGACATGAACCATGAACAGAAATCAGCGAGTAACAAAGCCTGTAACGCTGCTGAAGAGCCCGCGCCCCTCAGCTGGGCGTCGCTCCTGGACGACTTCAGCTCTGACAGGAAAATAAAAATGAAAGTTTCAGAAATGAGCTCGACCTCGGAGCGGGCAGATCTGGCAGGAGGAACGAGGGAGGGAGGTGACAGGAGAGAGGAGCCTTGTCTGCGTCTTGGCTCGGGATGAGCATGGGTTTAAATCCAACTCAGCTATTCCACAGGCCTCAAGGAGACAGCTCGACACACACAGACACACTGTTCTTACACACACACACACACACACACACACACACACACACACACACACACACACACACTCAGAGTGAAACCCTGCTGATGAAGGCGGTGAGGTTGGTTTTACAATCCTCGACGCCTCCTCTGATTTGCGAGGTCTTATTGAAACATCTGTGAGTACTTTAGCGGGGCTGTTTGTGCAGCAGAGCAGAGAGGACCTGACAGGAGACGAGTGGAGGTATGAGGACTGTGAGCGTCACAGAAACCAGCAGTGAGCTCTAAATCAAAGTGTGAACATCTTTAGATCTGAAGTTAACAAGTGCTCAGGCTCCGTCTTTGTTCTTAAGATGTGAAGTTTGAAATGTAAGAACAAAAGATTGAGTTCACACTTTAAATAAATGTCAGAGAGGATTTATGTCACAGTCAAAGTGTCTTTTAAATGTCTCTGCTTGGCTGTATTTGATACAGTTGATATTGTATTCATGTTCTGCTTACATTTTTAGTTGAGAGAACACACAGTAACAGCAGCAGCTTTGAGTTTTTTAAGGATTTTGCAAGTTAAGTGGCGCCTTTGTTATCTAAGACCTTTTTGTGTGCCATTTCCTCTTGCTATCCTTTTATGTAATTTCTAGTTATTGCTGCTACAACAACACAACATCCCCCCGGGGTTGAATACAGTAATCTGTCTATCTATCTTGAACATCAAATTCTGATTTAAACCAAAGAGCAAATGAGTGGATTTGCACTTCAGTCCCCAGTGTGTGATTGTGAACATATGCACTCAATTTTAACATTCACAACCTTGTGGAAAGGCCTCTTCAATTACATTTCAGTAGTTGTCTGCAGAAAACTGTGTTGTTACAATTGATTTATTGTCAGTACGTTTACATGCAGTTAGAACAAGTGGAATTATTGTATAAGTCAGACTTAAACTGGACTTATAAAATAGATAGGTAGATAATGTTGTTGGGGATCGATTAACTCCTGCATGTATACGTCTCTGTCTGACCCTATCGGGATTATAGGCGTTCTGAGCATGCTTTACAGTCCCCTCGTCGCGCTTTGACCCGGAAGCATAGCAGAAGTCCTGTTGTTGTCTGGATAGCGTGCATCTAAACCAAAAGTAAAGCATAGAGCATTTAGGATATGTGTACAGAGCTGTAAAGTTGTCCCTGTTTTGACTATTCAAATTACAACTATAGAATGTAATCAGTTTGCTGCTTGCTTACTTGTTAGCAAGGTTAGCGTGGAGAAGGTCCAATAGTAACCAGCTGAGAGAGGACATTTCGCCACCTACCACAGTCATTTTTACGTCAATAAATAGTTTCTCACTCGACGCGTTATACGTGGACTAGGACCACAGTCCAAATAAATAGCTGCACATAACTTAAACCCCAGTGATGACTGCCTGTAAATGAACTCAACAAACCTGGAGCACACACATTAATACACAGGGATATTGTTTTTCTTTTTTCAGTTAGTCTTTACTTTTGATGATGGACGGTGATTCATGAAAACCCACTGAATAATATGTAAATGATTCCCTATTTTGAGTCAAACTCAAGACTCCAGACTTGGACCCCCAACAGGAAGTGGTCTGTCTATATCTTACCTTGCGTTTCCTATTAGACAAGCTGACCCAGTTTTCCACATGTGTTGCAACAGAGGTTAGAGGAGCGACTCCAGCAGGAAGCAGCTGGGGGAGCGTTGGTTTTTTTCGAGGTTCATTGTCACAGAGGAGAAGAGTCGCGTCAGGAGTTAAAGGAGGAGAGGTTTAGGATGCTAGCGCTCCTTTGCTACCACACAGAGACATTCTGCACACACTCAGAGCCTTAATACTGAAGCCTGCTCTCTGTGAGGCCCGAGGAGTCAACTTTTATCACTCCAAACGCATCAATCAAGTGTGCAACGCCAGCAGTTAACCCTTGCAAAATTATTTTTATAATTCATGCCCATATATAGTCATGAAATGTTCTCAAAATATTTCCCATCCTCTGACTTACATTTGTGTAAATGCATGAAGTGACATATTGTGTGGTCAGGCTGCAAATGCATTCATGTCAGGTTTCATATGCGTGCAAACAAATTCACAGTTCTATTCTGTGACACGCACAGGGGGTTTAGTTAGTAACGTGTGGGTTTATTTAGGCACGCATACTTCCTGCAAGTCAATGCCCCCTTTCATGTGTGACTCAGCTTCATTATGTGTCACACTTCACATTTTAATGCTGCTTAAAGACACACAATTATAGACACACACACACACACACACACACACACACACACACACACACGTATACGCCTTTAAAGGTTCTGTTGCTGAGTCTGCATCAGGGCCACACAAACGGCTGGGCTTCTTTGTGTTTCTGTGCATCACAAAAAGGAAATGGTGAGGTTGTGATAAGCTGTCCAGTGCAGCAGGTTCAGGGGTGATAGGTTGGAGGTTGGGTGACGCGGCATTGAGTCTTGTTGTGATTGGACGAGGCAGCATCCTGAGGGGAAACAAGCCGGGATGTTTCTCATGACAGCTCGGGTGATTTCCGGAGATAAAACTGTTCATCGTGGCCCCTAATTATATCACACAGTCTATTTAGTAAAGTAGGGTTGTTACGATACTAGAATTTTAATGCAAAAAAAGTTTTTTGAACTATTTTTTACATTATTTGATTTTAACCTTAAAGTACAGTATATACCAGTCCAGTGTATAGTCCACCATGTAATGGTGTACAAACTAACGGCTGCACACACAAAGAGCTCTTTTTAAACCGGGCGAGCAGCTGTGTGGTTGTGTAGGTTTCTATCTCGCTCTGATGTCATCATACAGTCAAAGTTCAGCAGAGAAGGTCACTTCATGGTCAGTAAATGTCAGACTTTATGAAGAGAGGGTCTTTGTGTTGAGCCCACCACTCACAATGAGACGCTCTATGTTATAGAAATACAGCACCGACTGTAGGATGGACATTTTTCTGGACAACAACAGAAGAAGAGCTAAGAACTAACAAGGACCATTATTTGTTTTTTGCCCTCAGGACCTTCCTGTATGAGAGCATCTTGTATTGTCTTTAATCTGAGTCATCCGTTATGTTTCTTTGAGCTTGGTCTCAGAATTTAATGCCCCTGACCCCTGTCTCTGTGGCACGCCCCCTCTGCTCGCCCTCGACTGGCAGCACAGGAAGGAAAAGCTGCAGCGCCTGCCAATGATGTGTTTGTGTTCGTTTGTGTGTGTTGTTGCTCATGAATGACCCCAGACCCTTGTAGGTGGAAGCTCTAATCCACTCTTATAGTGGGCAGCAGTTTCCATGGTCCCACTTCCTGCCCATTTTCCTGTTTGACATATGATGTCATCAAGATCTCAGGAAGAGATATTTCTTCGTCTCTTTCCTTCGCCGCTCTCTGCCCAGCTGAGCTCAGAGATGATGTAAAAGCACAGTTCAGACCTGGCAGCGTTAAACGGAGGATTACCAAGCGTTCATTTGATGTGATCTAACATCTCTCCGTCCAGCTGGGTTACTCAGAGCTGACGAGAGCCCAGAGTGTGGCAGACGGAGGTGACAGGGAGTTTCCCATCATGGCGTCATAAATAGATGTAATATACACATTTACACTTCTCGCCAGCTCACAGCTACCTCAACTCAAAACCCCCCAAAAAGATTCACATCTTTTCCTTACAATCCAACCTGAATTCTATCTGAAAAGCTTTTTTTAAGGATTTTCATGACAGTGTTGGAGAGATGTTTTATTCTCCTTAATTTGGTTCCAATAAAATCCTACTGTAAAACATGTATTTTCTGTTGGAGCTGACATACAGCCTTTAGATCTATATTCGAAAAACAAGTCGAGCTTTAATTACTTCTTCACAACGTGACATGACTTTGATGGGTTCAATCTTACAGGAATGGTTTCAAGTATAATTTCGAATTGAAGACCGTTTTTAGAATCCTTTAAATGTTTTTGAAAAGAGGCCCTTCAAACCTATGTGCATGCACATTAAGATTACATTACAGGTTTAATCCAAACTAGGTGCCGTGTCACACCTCATTTGATTCTTCTGAAATTTGTTTTTATCTTTATCGTTCAGCTAAAACATTTTAAAGACCAACCCCAGAGCTCAAGAGGAGACATGTTGGTTGTCTGGTAATTCTTGAACAGACTTTTAGTTTTAGTTTTCAGTTTATCAGTTGGCAAATGCAAATCTCCTTAGATAAGTTAATTACACTGTATGCAAATCACAAACTGTAACCTGGCTTTACTGCAATGTGGTCCATTTAAAGTAACCATCAGGTGCTGTTCTTTCATATTGTCAGGGAAGCATTTTGTTCCGCTCTCATGTCACTGGTCTATCGTTCTTTGTCCTTACTATCAGTTGAGTTTATTGTCATTTAACCAATTCTTTAGAATGAAAGTCTCTCTGGTGCAGCGTAAACACAAGGTGCAGGCATTCACACAACAGGATACACACTTTAAAGATAGGTTGAAGTAATTATACATGATGTATTTTTGGCTAAGAAGCACTCAAGCCCAAAAGGTCATTTAGGACAGTTTTACACCCAGTGTCAAAACCAAAGCTTCCTAAATAACTGAGGGCTGCTACATTTGTAATTCTTAGAGACCAGGCCAACACAACTTCTTTTTTTCTCTCATAACATTTTACTTTTGATTTGTGTGTCTCCCCCAGGTGTTCTATGTGTCAGACCTATTCAAGCCCCGGGCGAAGCCAGCCACGCCTCCGCCCTCCCCCATCAAGAAGGAGCTGCTCCCTTCATCAGAAATCATCGACAGGAACAATCACCACAACATGGTGTGAGGCAAAGAGAGAGGGACCACCACTTCTTCCTGTGACCGAGGAGCCAATCACAGCGCTGCTCACCTCCCATCAGACAGTAGAATGTAGCGACGAGAGACTGAGGCTGCTTCTCAAACGCCATCCTCCCCCCACCAAGAGAGGGTGTCGGCTTTGAGATTTGCACAGCAGAGTCCACTCTCACTATCCAGACGTATTTTTTACTACTATGTTTTAACTACTAATCTACATTTGAGCCCATCGTTTTGAGCACAAACAGACAGAATTGGAAGCTAAAAAGACAAATTGATGATGTGACAGGCAGAGCTGAGGGTGAGGAGGTTTGGTGAACCACATGAAGAAGAAGAAGAAGAAGAAGAAGAAGAAGAAGAAGAAAAGAAGAGACAAAAAGAGAAATTAAAAGACAAAGCCCCCCACCCTGGGAGAGAGGGACGGTCCTCTTTGAACTCTCTGTGGCCTTGGAACGCCGACAACAACTTCCTTAGCTACGGGAAGGAGATTACTGCAGTAACGAGCAGCATAGAAATATTAACAGTATAGAAAATATAACTTATAGCACTGTTTTTAAGTTCATTGTCCATTATTATCACCACTCGCTGCCTGAGACGTCTCGCTGCAAGAAAGCTTGATGATGCTGAAATGAGACAGTTAGCGTAGCATGGCTTCAATAACAACAATCCTGCAGCAGCGGGCCACTGAAAACATTTGTTCAGACAGGAAGCGAAATGTATTCTTTACATGACTTGCACATTGATCATTTGTTTAAATCCTACAAATATTAGGTTTTCTAGATATTAAAAACACAAACAGGCTGTCACCCTGAGGTGCAAATAGCTCTGTTAATCTCCCTCCTCCAACATGAACTGTGTTCAGGTCCAAGTTCAGGTCCAAGTTTAATGACCTGTTAGCTAGGATCCGTATTTACTGATATTTAATGACAATTAACCGGCTGAAAAGATGCTATAATAACTACATTATGATGCTGATTTATTAAAAGGTCTGTCAGCAAGAAGACAAGCAGTCCCCTTAAAAAAAAGCTTGTTTTCTGAATAGAGTTTGGATCGTAAATGTTCTCCCCAATTCTCCCCAATATTTTGCATGGCCTGACAGAAATGCATCTTTGCATTGGCTTTGTATGCAATCATACTCTGAGGACAAATTCACTTTGCTTTCAGTCTGAACACTCCTTGAGGATCATGCACTTTGTATGTAATACGTTTTCAGAGCAGGCACTTGGCTTTTGGCTTACATCTTCAAATCCCAACAAACTTTTGTTAAGCTGCAGGGAATGAAGCTATACTCACACTCATCTGTCTCCACTTCAGCACGTCCAGTTTTCTGCAGAGGACCCTCAGCGCGGCCAAAACCCGGGATGTTGCATTTCTTGATGGTTAGAAGTAGTAAAGGGGGGATTTTATCTGTGGAGGGAGGGGACAGATCTCACAGCCCCCCGGCCCCCAGCACCTGTGTGAGAGGCGTGGCTGTGCCATGCCGCTCTCTGGTGTTGGATCAGTCTAATTGGCTGACAGAGGGGGGGCAAAGTGAGGGGATGTAGTCTGTCACCGAGGAAAGAGGGTGATGATTTACAGCTAAGCTGGCACATTATTTTGGGATGAATTGGGCTCTTTCTGCTGGCAGGGAGGGGCTCACACCCACCTAATCACTCATTGGCGATGGATATTTGGATCTCATTGTGTGTGTGTGTGTTTGTATGTGCATGTGTGTGTGTGTGTGTGTGTATGTGCATGTGTGTGTGTCCATGACTGTGCTTGTGCATGTACATCTTGTGTGTGTGAGTGTGTGTACATATGTATGAGCGCTGTGCCCTGTGAAAAAAGGAACTCCCTCTTGATAAACTGTGTCACTGTCAGCTGTGCCAAGTGTGTGTGCGTGTGTGTGTGTGTGTATGTGTGTGAGTGTGTGTCAGGGAGCAGGTGGACATTCTAGAAACTGTGGATCTCTCTTTAACTCTGTGTGTATAAACCTGTCCTGTATGACCTAAAGTCGTTCAGACTCAGACTTTCTCCTCCATCATCACACTCGGCCATGTTGCACATCTTTCTCCTCGTATAGTCCGTCCTATCATTCACTCAGACGTTTTTCACTCTCTTTTTATAAATATATAAATATGTATAGATCACTAAAGTTAACTCTGTAAGATATTGTTTTAACATGTTAAGATATATCCACTATGATTACAGACCTGTGTTCTTTACAAAATGCTGCTTTAAAAGCATCCATTGACAGATTTTTGTATCTAGAAAACTAAACTATGGTAGATTGTTATAGCTACGTTTGTAATATGCATTCAAAAAAAATAAAAATACAACTACACTTGTAATAAAATTCAATATTAGTATTTTTGTATTGTCTCGTTTTTTGTACAAAAGACATAGTTGCAATGCTGTTTTTTTCTGCTAAATGTACTTAGCTCTAATACATGTGCTTTTAAATAAAAAGCTCATTATGAACACGACTTTGGTTTTTCTTGACGGTGGATTCGAACACTGAACACGATGATTTCATGTTGTAATGAATCTTGTGGCTTCATGGCTCTTTGTAGTCTCTAGGTTCTGGAAGTGATCCCTTTGTTTACCCCACAGTCTGGTTTACGCCAGGAGATATAAAAACATGCATGCAGTGATGAAAATGGATAGGACAATTATAGACGAGTATTACTCAAATAATGAGCCTGAGATCATATTTAATTAAGCTTCATCCCTCGCTGCAAGAAATCCACTTGTTACTAAGGCTCAAGAAGCTGGGTACCGAAAGAAGGGGTCGTCAATGAACACGTTTAAATACTAGTGCTTTCTGCATTAACTAGTTAATCACATGAAGTGTATTGATTTTTGTTATTGTGATTAATCGCATGCGATTGTGTCCCTTTAGGCACACGGTGGATAATCCTCAGCGGTGTCTCCCTGTAGTCACAGGGATGGAAATGATGAGTCGAAGTTCTACCTCATGGCGTCAAACATTTCCCCTTTTAACGTTCCTTTGAGCTTTTTGACTATAGTTTTTTTTAACCAGGAACAAGTTCCTTTTTCAGTGGTTACGTTAATGTTGGAACCTTGGATCTACCAGAAAGTCCTTAGTTTATTTCAAAATAAAAGTGTTGAATTCAAACAGTTTACAAGGTACTCTCAGCTTACAAAAGTACAAACATTCAAAATAAAAGCCATTAAAATGTAAGCATTTGACAGCCCTAATAAATACATACATGTATATCAATCAAATAAACAAGAACTTAAGTCACTTTTTCATCTTTTACTGAAACACATAACTATGGTTGGACGGTTGCATGCATGTAGAATAAGTACACAAATAAAAGTAATACACCCATCTTTGGTATGATCATACTTTGATTTAAAAAAAAAAAAATACATATATTTTTGCAGGATAGCAGTCAGAGCAGCTCTGACTGCAGTCATTTTAAATAAAATGTTATTTTATTTGAAATCTGCTGCAGAGCGTTTTTACATTTCAGAGGGACGAGCTACAAATAGTTATGTTAATATAAAAACTTCTATAATGAAACCTATAAAGACATTTTGGTAAAAATTCTACATATTTTCTTTTGAATATTTAATTATAATGATTGAACTTGTAAAGAAGAACTTTTATACAGTAATTTGATTTTGACGTTAAATGTGCATCCTCCACCAACATTTATAGTAAAATAGTTCTTCTTTATGCAGAAGCAGCAGCAAATACTTCGGACTTCTTCTTCTGCTGTTCAGAAACCTCGCTGGGGCTTCAGTTCCTTTAGTCAAAAATAACACAAGAAAAAGGGAGTGTGACACACAAACACAATGAGATGTGGTCAGACGTGTGAAGATTCACACACTCACAGACACCAGAGTAGAAAAGTCGCCTCATTGTGGTTTGTGATTCTAAACTTAAAGTATCATTCTCTCAGAGTTTCAAACGAGGAGGGAAATATCTGAATGACACATTTGATCTGACACTTCACGTCAGGGTCTGCTTCATTTAACCAACAATGACTTCACATACATGGAATTTGAATATAGCTCCATATTTTTTGCACAAATGACCAACAGCATAAAAAGAATATAAACATACATGTTTTGGATGACTTATTTCCTTTACATATATAGTGAGACACACTACACATGTAGGCCTGAAATACACTCAAGCACACAGAGGACAGATGCATTAATAGAGAGATGTCAGTGTGAGGGGTCTGTAATCAGACTGGCCCCTCGAGCAGTTTTGGTGGGTTAGGATTGGTGTCTTGCTCGAGGTCAGAACTCATGAAGTGAACTCTCATCTCTCCAGCTACCAAGACAATTATCCAGACTTTGGTCCGTATCCGGACTTGAACCAGCCACCCTGTGGTTCCCAACAGAGTGAAATATTCAGCATGCAGCGTTTGAAATGACAGTGAGAGTAAATAAACAAGAAGGTTCAAGAGTTTAATGTTAAATCCACATTTTTTTAAGATCATGCAGTATTAAAAAACCTACATACTAAAGAAACTGTATCATGATAATAAAATATTTGTCGTAGATTCAATGGAAGTGCGATCTTATCAAAAAGAGAGAAAGAAGAATTTATTTTTTTCCAATTCTGAATAGCTTTTGACTGTTTTTAAAGGTAGAGGAACTTTTTGTATTGGCTATTGTTTCCTCTGTTTCTTTGTGTTATGTCTTAACCCTTCGATTACCTGCACATGTGAGTGTATTCTCCAGAAATATATCCTTCCGCTCTTTTTTTAACCATCTTACATGCACGTCACTGTGAAACTCTGCCTGGAAAGTGTAAACAAAGCCTCTTCCAGCTCATACTTTAAACTGTTTTGTCAGAAACTGACCCAATTTATAATCAGACCCACTACAATATATATATCCTGTTGTTTCTCTCTTTAGTTCTGCAGATCAGAGGAATCAGTATTATTTTTGTTTCATAACCAGATAAAAACTCCTCTGCTGCGATATTACTTTGAAAACACTCCTAACAATAACACACACTACGAGCCAACTAGTTGATTGTTTGCTCAAATCAAAACCAGACAAACCGGACTCAAAATCAGATTCATCTTTCAAACCTTTTCTCTCCAAGAGGAACATAGTCATGGTCAATCATGACAGAACATTTGTAATTCTTGCACAGCTGATTACATCACAAAAACACTGTATTACTTTTCATCAAGGGTGTCAATTTATTTTGTTTAAACATTGCGACTGATTACTTTTAAGAGTTAATCACGACTAATCACATTTTTAATCATATGTTTGAAATTCTGTTATTTTCCATTTAAAAACAGACCTGAATGCTTTTATTTTGTATTTTTGTACTGTTTGATGCTATGGTATTTTACTTCCTGTTTGGATACAAACCTGCCTTTGTTTTTAGAGACGGTAAGGAACTTCAGGTAGATTGAAAGTTACAAAATAAATGTCCACGAAAAAAGAACTCGCTATGGACCAAACAGAAAATGAAAACAGCTAAAGGGAATGTTAAAAAAGTGAAATGTTTGCTGTCATGAGGTGGGTATTACTTTTGACTCGTGTACTGAGCTGTCTTGGAGTTTTTTTTAAGTTAAATGAGACAATCAGAGTGCAGATGTCAAATAGCTAATACATAGTTGACTGTCCTGATGACAAACAAAGTTTGAAGTGTGGAAAGGCAGTCTAAACTGAAAGTCTGAGGCACAACTTTGAAACTTTTGCAGGACAAAGTGCAGATGTGATGTGATTAACCTTCACGGTGACTGCAGGAAGACACTGCGGCTGCTGTACTACCATGCACCGATAGGGAAAAAAAGGCTTCCGATTAATGCAATTTTTTTTAAAGTTGCTTTGACTTTGGACCTTACTCGCATCGCGATTAATGTGTTTACATTGACATGACTACTGTTATTTATTCTGTATACTGTTGTTTAACCTGGTCGTTACAGACAGTATGTAATCCATTTTTATGAGCCATTTTGCTTTTGAATATCAGTCTACATTTTGGTTCAGCATTGAAAATGATCATGTTTGTAAACATGGAACCTAAAGTGGGTCAACTTTACGTCATAACTGACAGAACAGCTGCAGTAAAATCTTTATAAGGACTAAAAGTTGCTGCCAGTTATCGACTAAAAAAACAATGAACAGAGCTAATGGTGCCAAAAATGTGAAAAGTTACACGTTTGGTTTCAATGATATGTTTATTCAAAAATTCTTATTAACCATCTTATTGCAGCTTTCAAGCTGCTGATTCTGCAGCCGTGGAGGCTTCAGAAAATATTTAAGGGGTTTCAACATCAGGTGTTCATTTCTTGCTTTGTGCAGTTATTTAAATAACACAAAAAAGATCCATGATTTTGTCATTGGCTATATTCTTTTTTTATAAAGAGACTGATGATTTACTTCTTATTCTGTGTAAACAACATGGATACCGTTTACTGTATTGTTCACATTGGATGTTTTTTTTTTTATATCTTGTTTGACTTTATAAGTTGCAAGAGATTTAAGAAAAGCATGAGACTTAATGTAGAGAGAAGAAGAAAGTCAGAGCAGCTCAGAGAGGAGCCTTTCTCAGTGAACGACTGGTCCTCACTCTGCAAACTTAACAAGTGAAGAGGTAATCATTGAGGGCAATCACTGCACTGATGCTATCATTAAAGTGGCATGCATGTTTCCCCTCCGTGTCCTGTAAACCCGACTCTTTTATTGACGCTGACAGTCCAGCTGGTCTGAGGTCAGCTGTAAAAGAAAACAGCACCACACGGAGATTTACGGTGCAGAGAGCAGCTGGCAGGTCTGGGCTCAGCCATGCGTGGTTGTAATGTTAGAAGGCCGGCTGCTGAGGCACACAGCGGCCGTGTTGTGGTCGTGTTTGGCAGCGGCGGAGCTGGCACGGCGCCCTCACCGGGAGGCCAAGGCATTACATCGTGTTGCAACTCTGTCAGCGAGCTGGGTGTGTGCCCTTCATCATCACACACTGTACTCATCATCCACTCGCTCTGTTTACTCTCACTCACTGCTTCCCTAATGTTTTCTTCATCTTAGTGTCCAAATCTTTGCAGAAAAATCAAAGACTAGTTCCTGCTGGAAAGACATGACTTATAACCTCTTATATTGGTGACATTTTAACAGAAATTGGATGGATTACGTTCTCCTCTGTGGGCTGACTAACTCCTCCACCCTCGCTCTTATTAAACACTTTGGATAAACTCTGAAACGAGTGGTAGTCATGTAAAAAAAACAAGCCTGTTTTTCCTCAGTTTACATTCTGGAGGTCCACAGTTTAGCCACACACCAAATGCAACACAAATATGTAACATAATCAAGAAGTACAGCTGACATTATTGATGCAGTTGGAAAATAAAGTGTTGTTTGGCAGACAGAAAGTGTCCGCAGCAGGTTAACCCCGTTCTGCTCTGCTGGACTTTGTTAGAGATTCCTGCATAATTGCTGTGGAAAAGCTCTCCTTTCTGAGAAGAAGCCCAGCAGATTGACAACACATGTACCCAAGTGCTTTAAACTGAGAGACTGAACATTGCACTCAGAAATGTCTGCAAAAGTATGTCACCAGTGAGGATGCAGCAGTCAGACCTGGCAAGTGTGAAAGAGGAATTTAAGTTTATATTTAACTCAGATTCAGTGTGTGTAAAAGTGGTTTGAGTTGCTCCCAACCAGGCTGACTAAAAGACCTCTCTTCTTGCCATGTAGCGGAGAGAAATGGCCCACTGGCACACATGATATAAAAAGCATCACAGTCTAACAAGAGTGCTTCTGTCGCTGGCTCTGGTCTGGAGCTGGATTGTGGCGAGTGTGGCACCTCTAGGAGAGCTGCCGCTAGTCCTGCAGCACAGCTGAGAGGGCCTTTTCTCTGCAGCACAGCCCAGGGTGAGAGTGTGAGGCTAGGTAGAGAAGGAACCAATATCCAAGGCAGAAAAATGAAATATGTAAGGAGCTGGAAATGCCAAAACCTGCAGTTCCTCTAGTGTTCACTTGAGGCTGTCACCTGCAATGAGTCAGTCCCCATAGAGCGCCATGATAAAATGTCCAATTTTATAGTAGAATAAACATTTTCACAGCCTGGTACAAAAACGGAATTAGCCTCATTAGCTCATTTCTCTCTTCATGACAACTGTACAAGCTAACTCTTAGCAATGGACAGAGGATTCCTTACCCATACCCACTGTTGGTTTAGTGGGTCATCCATCCAACTAAATGGCGGACATCATCGTATACCTTGTGGAGAAACCCAGCTTAAACTAAGAGAAACTAAAGGCTAACAGTACAGAAATGGCCTTACTGGCTAGAGCCATGAAGCTGTAGAGAACGTTAATGCTATAAGCAGGCGACCGGGGCGCTCTGTGGAAATGAGAGAGCCGCTATTCTGCCTGTTGAAAGTTGTACACTTAACTTGACTTTGACCACTTTTTTAAGATGGAGAAGTAACATATTGTTGCTTTAAGGTCTACATAACAATAATTGAAGTCCTTTTGGCTACATCCACTTCTTCTTTATCGTCTATGATCGAGAGGCAGTGAAGAGAGTCTCAGTCTGGGTTATGCTCTGCACTTCCTCAGAGGAAACAGGAGCAGAGACTCCCCGCAGTCGATTGTTTACAGTGTGCCAGTGTCTGTTTAGCAGGTTTTAAGCACACATGAGGTGTGTAGACATAATATGACCCAACCACAGGACACAGAGGGCATGAGGGAAGGAAACCAGTGTGCAAGAAAAACAAAGAGAAAGACCTGGTTTCATTTGTGTTATTGGACCTTTAGAGCCCCATATTCAAAATGAAATTTTCACCCCACCGACAAAGTGACCCAAACAAAGAGAGATGATTAATCATAAAATAAGCGCCTTCCATCTCCTGTGTAACCTGCACTGCTGAGTCTGACTGAACAGATATACTGGGATGAATGCAGCAGCACTCAAAAAAAGAGGACAAGAAGTGAATTAACCCAGTTTTTGCTCAATCTGTTGTATTATGTGAGTATCAGTGATTAAAATAATAATGCAGTGATCAGTCAGTAATACCGATAAAGGCCACAGGAGGATTAATATTTTAGGATTAAAGTCTGGTTTCTGTGATGATGATCCTATGTGAGGACACTGGTTCTTTGTCTCACTCAGAACGATATTTTGCTGCTTTTTGGTACTGTAAGAATGAAACATCAATCCAGTGAAAATGGAATTAGACATCAATGTCATGTCACTAGTCAGGATTAACCTAATTCCTGTGTTCTGATTTCAACAGTTTATGTAGAATAAACAGAAGTGTTAGACAGAATAAGTGCAACAAGAAAAACCTGTCACTGTGGATGTTTGCCTACCTCATAACTACTGGATAACATGAAATGTCCTATATGTAACGACCACGCAGCAAACCACTGACTCCTGCAACTGAGCCCCTGACTTTTCATCTGTCCGTGGTAAAGTTTCCTTCGTGTCCTGTAAAATGCTGCAGCATCTCCTGAGTTGGCATACATTTTCCTCAGGCATTAATGGTTTTGTGATGAGGTGGTCTAATTCTTTCATGATTTCTTGAGTTGTTCCTTCTGTGCTGCCGTGTGGTTCAGATTAGTGGTTTGTCGTGAAACCTCAATAACAGCATAAAGATTAAACTTTTGTTTATAACCAAATTTGTGCAAATTGAATTTCAATCCCATCAAATTCAGCTGCACTTTGGGTTTAGAGATAATTAGAACATTTGGCCAAATTAAGGTAGAAAATGTAATAAACATTCACAATACATATCCTCATATATCAGCACATTAGTTTTATCACTGTGATAACATTAGCATGCTAGCTAACAGACCCTACTGTACATCCTCACAGTGGACAGTCCTAAAATGAATTTACAAAAAGATTGAATTACTTTTGCCAAGATTATGCTTAAGTACGACACACAAATTACTCACAAAGCACTTGTGAAGGCTCTCTGTACTGCCGAGCAGAACCAGAGAATGCAGGACTGACAAATGATGGCTCAGAAGGGCAGAGTTTGGTAAAAAGGAGAGGTTATCAAACAGTACAGGTGAGCACACAGGTAATCCTAACAAAACCAAAAAAGGAGCAGGCAAAAAAGGGCAATAGTCAAAAAATCAGGCAGGGTCGAGAGATGCCTCACAAAATACTTATAAAAATGTATAATAATATAAAACTGCATATTTTACTCATTATTGTAAAAATACAAGTAATTCAGTTTAAGAACATAAGTGACACGAAAATTACATTAAAGTGTAAAAATAGTAAAAATGTAAGTTTGCACATGAGAGCAACAATGTAGGTGTCTGCTGCTCTTTACATGCAAAGATGAACACACCTGTGTGTCTGTCTATTACGTTTTGTTTGACAATAACTTGATTTCTGCTTCTAGTCTTTCTTGCAATTAATCACTTTATACATTTTTGTATGTGTTTTAGGCTGTTGTATTCTTTTTTGTTGTCCTTTTTATAATATTACCAGTGTTTGGTCTATTAGTGTGTGGGCGTGGCTTACCGCTTACGAAGAAAGAAGGCTGTGACAAGGCGACAGAGGGGTGCACACAACAAACTGGCAACCTGAGGGAGGACACACAGGGTTATAAATACTTAGACAATCAGGGGATAACGAGACGCAGGTGGGTACGATCAGAGCAGAGGCGCACAAGGTGGGAAGCACAAGGAGCAGAATCTGAAGACAAGGGTAAGTACAAAATAAAACAGGAAATAACATTATCACTAAAATAAATGGACAAAATAAAAAAAACAGGACCTTATGGACCGTGTCACTGCCAAGCAAAAAACATGCTGGAGCTCTGCTGATGATTTTTTAATGAGTTCATTCTCAAACATTTGGCACAAAATGGGCCTCTTTAAATGCAAAAGAGCCTTGTTTGTACAACAAAAGCACAAATAAAAACACTAGCACTGAAAGCCACATGAAGTTAGATTGATAATTATGAAGATCTTCAGAGAGTTGCTGATTCCTGACATTTATTTGTAAAAAGTGTCAAAGCAAATCAACCTCAGAAATGAAAAAAAGAAACATGTTCTTTGCACGTTTTCTTTATTATGTGTGATCTTGTGAACCCACGATTGTACTGTAGCTGCTTATGGCTGCGCTCTGCTGCTCTTATACGCGTCAGAAACAGATCCAGTGGGGAAGGGTGAGATTCGTTGAGTATGGAGCAAAACCGCAGATTGCTGCGCCCAGGGATCCTGTGGAAACCGCCAGTGAATCATATCCAGTCCTGCATTGATTTGATTTACAGGCTAAGTTCGCTAATTTACTGTATCTTTACATTCAACGTTCAGCAATTATTGACCAGAGTAATCTTAAACAGACCTGCAGGATCCGCAGTCTGAGAGTTTTGTTCCTGAAGTGTAACGACAGCGTGGATATAAAAACTAATTGCCCACTTCACACATGACATTATCCCTGAGTGACATACTGTCTGTGCGTGCGAGGTGGGCTGGATGGAAAAAGAGGGAGAGGAGAGAGAGGGACAGAAAGTTAATACATTTCACAGATGTTGGCTGTTCGTGGGGGCAACAGGTGATTATGTCATCTTCGCATAAATGGTCTCAGTGTTTTCATACGCTCAGGCTCTCTGTTCTTGCACCCGAATAAATCCAAATTAACCAACTTTTTAAAAACAGTCTCTTAAAGTTTGTGCTTCTTTTTTCAGCTTTATTCTCTAAGCTAACCTGCTTTTTCTGAAAAGCATAAAATCTTCTTAGTGTTTCACCTGACCTCCTTCTGTGACTCCCTGCATGGAAAAGACATTGTCCCCCTCTCATCAGCCCCCTCATGACCTGTATGGAGGAGTGGACAGGTCAGAAACGGAGCACAGGGATTTGGTTGCTCTGAACTTTTTTTACTAGACACAGTTTTTACAGATGTAACAAAGGTTTTATTGGTGGTTATAATCTTTTTCTCTTAAGAGACAGAGATCATTGCTCAAACATCAGGGTTAATACAGAAACTTCAAGGGGAAATAACAAATGACCTCCTGACCTTTTCAGAAGCTTGCACGCACACACTCTCATCATCTCCACTGATGCAGTCAGACAGGTTAAGAAAAAGCAGATTTAAGACTTGTGCTGGGAATCAGCTCTCACCTGTCTGCTTTCTGATGGTTGGAGGGACGCAGGAGAAAAAAATAGCAGAGGAGGAAACTAGAGGAGGAAATGGAGTTTGACGACTGTGACAAAGGCCTCTGTGATCATGGATTGGCTTTTTACTTAGTTAGGATTTCATCTCAGAAGCTGTTTACACAAATGTACACAGGACTGAAGGGGGGGTCTCAGGAGGCAGGACATGATGTAAAAAGAACGACACGCAACAGAGTCCAATGCTATACAAGGAAAAAGGTGGAGAAGAACATACTGGCGAACAGAAAACATAATGCAGCAGTTTAATTACATGCACGGAGATCGCACCGGTCACATGCATTCAGTCTTTTTGGACCGGTTGCAGTATGAACTTCACCACCACCTCCAATCTTCTGTAGGGCATTGTTCTGAATTGTTCTGGCTGTGTTCTAACATCAGCTCACCTTGACGGAGATCGTAGCGGTCGCATGCATACATTCGATGCACCATGCAGCAGTCACAGTATATAAACCTCACCACCCTCTCCTACTGGCACAAGGTGAATTCTCCGGAGAATATCCTGCTGCGCTCTCACACCAGCTCACTCGGACTTGCTGCGAAAAAAAATACTTTTCTGCAAATGTGAAAGCCCGTATGTTTGTGTTCACACAAGAAGCTCACCCCGAAAGCTTCAGGAAATGTTTTTGAAGTTTTGTGTGAAAGCAACAAACCAAGTATCACTCTCACTCTTCTTTCTCAGCTTTAGTTTTTCCTCTTTAAAGGTCACATATTACACTCCTTTTCAACAAGTTTATATAAGTCTCAGAGGTCCCCAAAACATGTCTATGACGTTTTTTTGTTGTTGCCAAAAATCCACTCTGATCCTGCATTTGATCATGCCTATAAACCAGTCTATTTCAGCCCTGCTCAGACCAGGCTGTTTCTGTATCTGTAGCTTCAAATGCAAATGATCTATTTTCGACCACGCCCCTCTCTGGAAGGGCTTGGACGGCTTGGGCTTTCTTGCACCATGCCCAGTTATTGACGGTAAGAAGGCAGACTCAGAGGGCAGAACAAACACCGAGCTGTGAGTGTCACCCACCTGGGGAAGAAGTTACTGCCCTTTGTGATGTCATGAAGGGAACATCTCCAAACGGCCCGTTTGAGCACACAGTTTTTGAAAAGTATAGAGGGAAAAGACGGAGAGGATGGACTTTTTCCATAGTTGGGGGGTTTGTAGACAAGCTTGGGACACAGTGTTAAGAAAAACATGGTAAAGTGTATTTCGCATAAAATGTGACCCACAAACACACATTGCTTCCATGCACACACACAAACAAACAGGGTCGGACTCTCTGACTGAGGTCCAGAAACTGCTGTCTGATTTACAGGTCATCCCCTTGAGTGAGTGAGTGTGTGTGTGTGTGTGTGTGCGCGCGTGTGTGATGTGTTGTGTCATCGTGCAGAGAGCCAGCTGTGAGCTCAGTGTTCAGGGACCATGAGTCTTCCTCGCTGACATCGAGCTGAATACCTGCTCCAGAGATTTGGCCCGTTCGCCCTGCTCGTAAAGCTGTGATGTTCACTCAGGAATTTTTCAGAATTTGTGAGAATTCACGCAGAAGGCTGTAATTTGACCATATACAGTAAAGAAGGAATTATTGATTGAGTTCTGGTTTCAGTTTGTTTTCCTCTGTGGGAGACTTCCATAAAAACTGTAAGATAACGTGATTTAGTATAGTAACAAAACTCCCAATGCTCATTCATCACCAGCTGAAATCTGCTCCAAGTTGATATATATGCACATACAGTATGTGTGCATGTCCACTCTTCAATGTGTGTGCTCATTCTGGCCTAAACAAACACTCTTCCTCACACACTCTCTCTCCTGAGAATGTTGAAATACTTTTGTGATGAATCTCCCCAAACATGATTCAAACTTTGTCTTATCTTCTTCACATTGTTCTCTGATGGCCTCTTAATTTCGAAGACATAAAGTATCTGTTTGTGTATGAAGTCAGGGTCCAGTTAGCTCTCAGACGCAGTAACTCCAGGTCAGTTTGGGCTTTATGAGGTTTCACTGACACTTCAGTGGGTCTCAACCAAGCAGCAGCCTCCGGGGATATGAAGCCAGCATGGAAATGCTAAAAAAGCTGCAGTACCTGAAGTGTCCACATAAGGCTTTCTTGTGAGTCAATACACATAGAGCCCCATGAAAAAATGTACAGAACTGTACAGTTTCTTTATTCATGGTGGCAAGGAGGGCAAATATTTAATTTTGATAATATAGCCTTTGTCAGCCACTCACTCCTCTCCAGCTCCACCCTCTTGACCAAATATGGTCACTCCTGGCTGCAGGAAAACAACATTGAGTAGCCAAATGTCAAACTCAAGTCTAAAAAGGCAGTCAACAATCGAATGGGTGACATCATGCATGTTTTATACATTTAGGGTGACAACTTATAAATCATTAAACACCAATAGGGATGGGACAAAATCAATACATCAATGTGTCATCATCCTGACTTGTGTGATGCAATCATCAAATCTCTGGTGCTAAAATTTCTGTAAATGCTTTTGTTACATATAGGGCCTGTTTACACGGCAACGATTTCAGTCATAAACCCTAACATTTTGTTGCGCTTTGGCTATTTGTCTACACGACAGCGTTTTGGGTGCCTGCAAGCACAAAGTTTTGAACCGGGTTCCAGAGTGCAAACTTTTGAAAACAGCACTTCTCCGTCGTTGTGTAAACTGGAATTATATGCAGTTCCGCTGAAAAGCGACACTTTTGGCACATGCGCATTAATAATAATAATAATAATTTTATTTATATAGCACTTTTCAAGCCAGAGGCACAAAGTGCTTCCCATAGACAACATATATACACAACACAATCAATGAAGGAAGTTAAAAACAGTTACCGCAAAAAACACAAACAATTAAAAGAGATTAAAAGTAAAATAAAATAATGATTACACACACATTTAAGCAAACAAAATAATCTTAAATGACATGATTGAAACAACAGACTAGACAACAACAGACAAAATCAGTTTTCAGATAAAAATGCGAGTGTATAAAAATGCGTCTTAAGTCTGGATTTAAAAACAGAAACAGTGTCAGCAGCTCTAACATTCACAGGAAGATTGTTCCAAAGCTGAGGAGCCAGTACAGCGAACGCTCGATCACCCTTTGACCTAAGTCTGGACTGTGGAACTGTTAAAAGGCCTAGGCCTGCAGATCTCAGAGGCCGTTTTGGTTTGTAAGGAGTGAGGAGTTCTTGAATGTAATGTGGTGCCTGGTCATGTAAAGCCTTGTACGTTAAAAGTAAAATTTTAAAATGGATTCTAAAAGAAATTGGTAACCAATGTAAAGATGCTAAAACTGGGGTGATGTGAGCAAAGCGTTTAGTCTTTGTCAACAGTCTGGCTGCAGAGTTTTGCACAGACTGAAGTTTGGCTACATCTCTGGCACTAAGGCAGGTGAACAGGCCGTTGCAGTAATCGAGGCGAGATGAGATGAAAGCATGAATAATTTTTTCAGTGTTGCTAAATGATATAATAGGTCGGATTTTAGAGATATTCCTGAGTTGAAAATAGCATGATTGCACCAATTTTTTAGTGTTTTGAGAAAAACTGAGCTCACTATCAAAGATAACACCCAGGTTCTTAGCAGTATCCTTAATATTTGGGATGAGGGGGCCAAGCAGTGGCTGGACTTGATTTCGGAGGTGCTCTGGACCGATGATAAGCACCTCTGTTTTTTCTGAATTTAGCTGCAGAAAGTTTTGTGACATCCAGTCCCTCACCTCAACTAAGCAGCTCTGTAGTGTGGGTAGTCTGTTGTAGTCTGATGGCTTGATGGATAAATATAACTGGATATCATCTGCGTAACAGTGAAAAGAGATATTGTGGTGATTAATGATATGACCTAAGGGTAACATATACAAACAGAAAAGAATTGGTCCAAGAATTGAACCCTGCGGTATGCCACATGTTGCCTGTACAGTTGAGGAACTAAAAGAATTAATAGAGACATAAAAACTTCTGTTAGACAGGTACGAGGAAAACCAGTCCAGAGCTGTTCCAGAAATGCCCACCCAATCCCTAAGTCTGTTGATTAATGTAGCATGATCAATAGTGTCAAACGCTGCACTGAGATCAAGAAGCATCAGTACAGAGCAGTGTCCAGTGTCAGCAGCCATTAATAAATCATTTGTAACCCTTAGAAGAGCGGTTTCTGTGCTGTGTTGTTTGCGAAATCCAGACTGAAATTTTTCAAAGATGCTGTTTTCGTGAAGGGCTTCCAAGAGTTGTTCTAATACCAGTTTTTCAAGAATTTTTGAGATGTAGGGCAATTTAGAGATTGGTCGAACATTTTTTAAAACTGTTGGGTCAAGTCCAGGTCCTTTTAGCAGTGGCTGTACACATGCTATTTTAAAATAATCTGGGACAAAGGAGAATTGCATTACAGTTTCAGTCAATAAGCGAGTAGGTGGACTATAACAACAATGGCAGACTTCCTGGTTCTGTTTGTGCTTCTCACTCTGTTGTATTTAACAACACTTCACATCACCTTGATCAGCCGAGATGCATTACTTACATCTGTCACACACTAAATCCACCTATACGCTGGCAAAGAGCAGCCAAAAGGCTTTTAGATTTAACAAGAGTATGCACGTTTGTTTCATTACAAATCCACACCGCCAAGTACTTGCCTAGCATGTACACTACAGCGTTTTTAGTCATTTTAGTGAATCTGTATGCGGTTGTTATCAAAACGTCGTCTGAATACATGACTTTTTAAAAAAAAGCACAATAATAACACAATTCTCCTTTTGTGGAAACATGAAAGTTCAGACCAACATTTACAGTAATTCATCCAATAAACATGAAAAAAATAAATAATTTGAACTGAACTTTGTGGCGAAGTTCAATGAAAAGTAAGAGGATCATTGAAGACATTTCAGCAGACCAAAGTAGTAGACAAACCAACAAACCCATGCCTAGAGCTCTGCAAGCTGGGCAACTTCAACAAGAACCAACCATTGAGCAAAGAATATAGAATATATCAGATGGAGAGAGGAACGAGGGATGAGGAATACATGGGGGAATGAAGGTCTCCACATGCTCTGCTCGATCCAAAGTTAACTCCACACTCTGTTTGTTGGTTCTCCAAATAATTCCTGTCCATTCTCACACTCTCACCGTAAACATAAGTCTATGAGTCAGTCACTAAACTATCTAACCCAAAGTCAAACATTCAAGTTACAGGAACTGACTTCAACCACAAACATCTGACCTCATAGGACACTGTAACCCCCCGATGCGTCCAGAGGTTCGTCTTATGAAAAGGAAATGAGTCAACCACTGTAAGAAAGAAGAGAAAGAGACCACTTACACTGCACATCACTGCCCGTCAGATGACTCTCACTGAGCCTAAACTGTCTGCAGTCTTTGTGACAGTCTGAATGCAACCAGATAATGTCTTCTTTTATAGCCTGAACAATAACTGTCACTCAGTGTTTTATGGTTTCTCTGACAGAACATATGAATGATGTCTTTATTGGCGTCACATGTTGACCAGCTTCATTCTTTAATGAGAGTGAGAGTGTCTGCTGAAAACAGAACTGCTGACAAATATGAAAGAAGTGATGGTCGTTGCTATTTGAGAAGGTCTCTCAGAGGAAAGCATTCTTATCTGGGTGTATCTACTAATACTTAAAATACAACACATATTTCTAACCCTCATTACTGTCAAATAGATTGTAGACATGACCACAAAGACTAAAAATACTGGAATAAGTTCAAGTGGTTTTAAAAAACAAAGAGCTCAGTATTTTTGTGAAAAACAGGAAGCTGATAATTGTTTTGTTTTTGTCGGAACATTAGTGTCTCCATCCCTGCATTTCAAAATCTCATTCTCTTTTTAATATAACAAAGTTGTCCCAGAGAAAGTGCAAACTCCTGGGTGCAGCTCCTCTTTCTCGTATCAATTACAGCCTCAAAACAACGTTTGAAATGTGTTAGTTTCCTTTGAGAAACTGTTCCCTTCTAATATCACAGCCTCTGTTACTGCACGCTCATTTTCCGTGCTTCATCTGCAATTTGTTTGTTTGTTTGTTTGTTTATTTTGGATCCCCATTAGCTTCAGCATAGCGAGAAGCTATTCTTCCTGGGGTCTGCAGTTTTTCACTGTGACAATACTGTACATTTTACACATTAATACTCTTTTCACACTACGCAAAAATTCAGTTTAATAAGTTGATAAAGACCCTTTTTTATGCCAAAATAAAACCATAAATGGATCTGTTGATTTGAGGTTCAGGAGGCTAAGTCAGCTTGATCATTTGATGAAAGATGATCAATTTTCCCAGTTGCTTTTAGTCAGTTTTCTTCTCCTCTCGACTTTCTAAAAATCAAAAACAAATGTTGAACATTATCAGGAGTTTTTTTCTTGGCCCAAGCTTAAAGGCTAGTTGAATTACTCAAAAAAAAAGTGAACAACCATTGGGGTCACTCTGTGCAGGACACAACTTTAATGTCATGGATCTTCTTCTCAAAAACTTGACTTCCAGATTTGTTTAGGTCTCACTGGTATCTGTAACACCATGCAGAACAAGAAGAAGTTGCGTTGTTTTATCAGAGGTAAGATTACAGTCTCTATGTTTGCTAACCTGGCGAGCAATTTTTCTGTTGAAAATACTTTTCAGAACTGGTTAAAAAGTGAAATTGGAGATGTTGATTAAAGTCGATGTTTGGTCCAGATTCAACCGGACATTCTGCTTCTCTCTCAGGATTCGTCACAGATTTACACACAAATAAACATTGATACTCTGCTCGTACGAATAAATAAAAAGTGATTGAAATACTGAGCAGAGCATCACAGTCACCAGTGATAAAAATAACGAGTCAAGTTAACCCACAAGTCTGTCACTCATGACCATCAGTCACTAAAAGCTTTAAACCACTCCTTATATTAATTACATAAGCAATCAGGGGTCTGCACAGCTGAAGTATCTGCACATGCTCAGTCTGTTTTCTGCTCTTTCTGTGGGGAGTGTTTGAAACTGCTCTCTTCACAATACCTTTGAACTGCTGTAAACCAGAAAAGCGCCATCATTTATGTTTTTTCTATGAAGAATGAAACGCATTGATATTACATCTTTGGATAGATGAGAATTTCCCAACCACGGAAAAGACTGATTTTGGATATTGCTGTCGAAATCAGCAAGTTATCAAAATTGTACGACCAAATGTTGTTTCCGAAATGTAAAAACATGAATAAGAATCAGTTTTTTATTGCCAAGTACATTTATATATACAAGGAATTTGACCTGGTGTTTTGGTAAAAAACAATTAGCAAATCCTGGTTAGTGCCCACTGGGAATACTCTTTTTTTCTTAGTATCTGGATTTAGAATTTGAAGACTTGCGGCAAGCTCTGCAAGATCATCTCTGGACGACATGACAAGCAAGTTTTTGTGTTTTAAAAATATATAAATATATTTTTAAGCCAAACATTACATACAGTATCTAAGAGTAAACGTCCTGCGTCACCAAACTTTCTGCATCATGTTTTCACCAGAAAATTCAGTCATTAAATATTTGATTCCAGGGAAAATCTTGTTATGTCATCAACAGTGTTTCTGTTCTTTATCTGAATGGACATCAGTGCTTTTATATGCCTGCTAAAGAAAACTACACGAGTCAGAGGGAAATTAAAAGAGATGAAGTAAAGGAGAAGAAGACGGAAACGAGGAAAACAAAAGGGTGAATAGTTGGAGGCGTGTCATCACCTCAAAGGTTTGTGAACTTTCTTTCTTCAGAGGAAGACTTAAAGAGGAACACTGAGGGATAAGTCTTTGTTTTTCTGTTTTTCCTTCTCCTTCACAATGTTCCTTCAACTCCTCTCCTCTTGCCTCCTCCTTCTCGTCATCCCCACATCTGGTTTCAATCTCATCTGAGATTACAGACGTAAACGCAGCATCAACAACACCCCCCCAACCCCCAACCCCCAACCCCCCTGTGTTCTCTCTATGTTGTGTTGCTCATTTCCAGGCAATCCTCAGTGACTGATCTGCTTTAACAGGAAGAAAGACGCAAGATTAGATTTCTGTTATATTACATTAACTCATCAGCAAACTGACGTCTTTAGGTATGGAAAGAAAGAGCAGAGATAAAGAGCAGGATACTGACCATGACCTGAGGAGGTGAAAGGTCAGGATGCAGGAGATGGAAGGTCGGAGGTTAACAGGTAGCTCAGAGTGCACGAGGATGAAAGGTAAAAGGTTGTTTATGGCTCAGGAGGAGGACGACGAAAAAGGTCAGGGGTGATGTGTCTGTCTCGGCTTCCTGCTGTGACCCCGCTCCTCCTCTCGGGTATGTCTAACGTCTGCTGTCTGTCACTGTCTGTGTAACGCTCCGTGTTTGTGTCAACATCTGTTTACACAGCGCAGAAACAACAAAAGAATGTCATCCAATAAAAGAACAAACACAGGAATGTTAGCAGCTTTAAATGTGGGATTTTCAGTGGAACAGCATTCTCTCAGAGATGTCACGATTTCAATATTGTTAACAGCCGCCTCACTCAGCTCTTATTGTTCTAGAAAGTGTGGGAAATTTAGCCCAAATCTTAACACTATGATGAGTTTAAAATAAAGTTGTTTTCAGAGTCAGAATCGGGTCTATTGCAAAGTATGTTCACACCTACAAGCATGGGCGTTGTAGTGGGGGTGGGGGGTGACTACCTGGGGCCCAAATGGAGGAAGTGGCTGTGCTGGTATGGATTTGTCTCCTTTAAGTCATACCTGTCATTGTAAATAAATGAACATGATTCTTAACTCTTTCTTAACTCTAAAAAAAAATAAAAAAACCTTTCAGAGGCTTGAAAAACGATTCAGCTCTATGCAGGTGGGCTGTTTACATCAAGGTGGAGGTAGATACTCTTTATTGTCATTGTATAGAAGAACACAACAAAACGTTGTTGGCAGCTATCCTGTACAGCAGCGTTTACAAAATCTGCTTCACATAGTATATACAGATATATTCGTAGTTCTGTACATGTTCAGTGAATGAGTAAGTAAATAAATAAACTGCTGTGGTGGTTTAATGAATATACAATTATTATTGTATATATTGCAGTGACTGGGTTAGTAAACAGATATGTATATAGAGAGATATAGAGCGAATCATTTAACAGTTAAAGTGCAGCTAATGAATATGTACAGTTGTTATTATGCAATGAATGAATGAATAAATAAAACAGACAGATATAGAGAAGGTATGAAAATGTCCCAAAATACAGCACACACTTTATCTAAACTATTGTTTATACTCAGGATCATTTTTATCTGGATTCACCTTTTCAACAACAGGAAGTTGCACCAGAAGCTATCAAACCAAACCCCATTTGGAAAACAAGCATTTTAAAAGTAGTTTGCACGTCTCGTGTTGCAGACAGACCTCACTAAGTGTGAACATTACTTTAAGTAATCTCCATCATGATGTGGTACTCTCAGCCACTTCATTGATATTAAAACACAGAAAAATCTGTATATGTTTTAGGTTCATAGTAAGAAAATGTAGAAATTACAATGTGGTTGCTGACCGACAATGAAATCTCAGAGGTAGGATGTCTGTATTGGGGTAGAAGAAAAACCATGGGGCATGTTGAGAGGGTTCCTTGGGTTTGTTCAGATGCTGATGGTGGAGCAGGGAGGGTTCGGAGCATCCAGATTGAGGTTCAGGTCCAGTTTAAAATCCAGGTTCCTGCTGCCTGCAGCTGTGGTTCCTACATCATACACTGGCTTCTGGGTCCATTGCCTAAGAGAGACAAACAAATAGACAGACAGCGAGGAAAGACAGGCGCTTCAGAGCTGAAAAACGTATCTGAGAGACCCTGAACTTTGGTAGAATACAGGCCAAGTTCCCAGGAGAACGTATGTGTGTTTGAATTTTTTTATATGTTACATCCACAGAAGCAGTATTTACGCAGCAAATGTCCTGCAGTAAGCCTGTTGAGTCTCAGGGCTCAGAGTGATTTATCCTCTTCCCTGTGTCGCTGTGTTTCTGTGACAGCTACTATAAAACACAGTCAGAGCAGAAAGTCTCTCCAGACAGATGCACTGAGCCTTGTGAGGGCTTGAATTATAGTTTTGATCTGTCTTATGTGCAAGTTTGTGTGTACAAATAGCAAAGTATGATATAAGATTTGTCATTACTGTGTCCTCCCGACAGCTGTGACTGAACACGTTGGTTCACATGTTGAAATGAATCCTTTGTCCAAAAACAGAGCTCTGTAAGATTTTCTTTTCATTGATTGAAGAATTTTAAACTATGATCTGATCTATGATATGATCCTAGTAAAAATCAAACAATATCTATACTTGTTTAAATACCATGGAAACAAAAATCACACAAAAAAGTCATTGGCACCCAAAAAAAAATGCAGACTAACTCCTGCACTAAGGGTGTATACCTTAGTTCGGTATACTCTTTTGGGCAGGTGTGAATACAAACCATTGAACTCGGGTGCGCACCAAACAGCAAATCTGAGACCCAGCCGAAGAGGTGGTCTCGTTTCGCTTCCAATCGAACCCTGGTACGGTTCATTTGAGATGAGAAAGCGAACGGACCCCCGTACGACCCAGTTCTAAAAATCATACGCCTTTTTGGACGTAACAGGCTCCCGTTGCCACGCGCATTATGGGAAAAAATTGTTTGGTTAGCAGCACAGTGTTGTTGTTTGCTAAAAACATAGTAGGCGTACATTAGAGCTCTCCTTCGCAGCCTTCTTGCAGAACGTCTTCGTCATTGCAAAATGATAATCATGGCATAATAAAACCGACGTTGTATCAAACGCTCTTGCTGCTCAAAATGTTCTGCAAACATTTGTAACTGTATGAACCAAATCAATACCAGGACAACGAGTGCAGCACGCAAGATCTCCATGATTGTTTACTTTCACTTTGCGATTACTGCTTTACCCCGCCCCAGACCTTTTAGTCCAATGATTGAACGATCTTTGCACACATGTGGTTTTGTTTACAAATTCTGGGCCTCTTGCGAAAAGTGCAACGTGAAAACGAACCGCACCAAACCAAAAAATAAACATTGTAATTGGTCCGGACCAAATACAGCGAACTAAAGGACTTTCCTGCGAATACACCCTAAGTCTAAACTGCAGTATAATATTGGCAGAAATGTTTACAATACACGTTTTTGTGCAATTTAGACCGGGGGTTTCCTGCTAATTCTGATTGATTCATTGTCTCCCACACACCTGTCCCATGACATAGTTAGTTTTTTAAAGCTTTCGATACTAGCTCTGCTGTCAAAGAAAACATCATGATGTGAAGGAATCATGAGCGGACTGAGCTCTTCAGCGTTGTTACTCTTGTTTCAGGCTCAAATGATTGATATTGCTGATAATCAAAACATCATCACAGAATGGTGTGAATCTGTAAATTTCCATGAGCGTGTTTATCACTTAGTCATTTTAAAATCCTCATTGTGTTGCCCATTAGTGTGGGACACATGAAACCGCTGTGCTGTGAGTGTTGGTACACTGATTGTTTCCTGTCTGATGGTGGGTTACCACAGAGCAGCTGGAGAATGTACGGACAGAGTCTGAGGTTTGCTCTTAATTGTCTCTGGTAATCCTTCTGTTTATTGGCTTATTATAGGTGGAGGGGGCTGTCAGTGCACATTCCTGCACACTATGTGAGGCTGTTGTGTAAGTCTGCTGCACCGAGACGTTTCCAATGCAGAATCAGTGCGGTCTCCTAATGAGTCCATTAAGAGGTGACTTGATGGTCCCTGTTTATGGTTTTTTCTTATCTTTAACTCACCGGGACGTCAAATCTGTCACAAACTGGTCGCTGTATCCAGACCTCACGAGTTCACCACCACAGTAATGAGGAATCCTCTGAAACTTTTGCAGAAACAAACTGAAGTGTCACAGTAAAACACAATTATTTACATCCATCACAGAATCGTGAGAATCTGACAGTTCTTTACTTTAAATACAGAAAGAGTTTTATTAGCATGCTCTTTGGTTATCTGTAACAAATTGTATAGCAGATCCCTTTTGTAAAAATTATTGTAACTCATTTAATAAAAAGATGAATGCACTAACACATTATTACCCAGCCAGTTCTCATTCTAAACTATCCTTCATCTTAAGACTCTATGTGTAAACCCTTTGGCATTATTTCTGGATGCTGTCTTAGCACCCTATTGTCACCCAGCGGGAAGCGTCTTGGCACCCAGTGCAGGTGTCGTTCCTGATTTCCTCCTGATGCAGTTGTCATTTCAATGCCCAGCACTCACATTGTTTAAGTAGCAAATGAACTTGTGCTCTTGTTGTCTAATTCCAGCAGAGAAGAAAGCATATTAAACAATGTTTACAGCCTACCTTTATTTTTTGTTGAGCACACAGAACATTAGATAACTTAGATCCTGTCTGATCCTGTCGGCATGTCTGGAGATTTTTGATTGATTTGAATTAATGAGGATAAGCTTTATGCCTCATGCAGAAATATTCACTGTGTCTTTCTGATCGTTTCTGATGTTGTGGGAATAATGTAGCGAAGTATGACTTAAATCTGCCATCAGCATATTTCATACTGTATCTTGTGTGTGTTCTGTGCTTTCAGGGGGACAATGAAAGAAGGGAAGTTAAATGAGTCAGCCGGAGTTTGGTCTATCTCATAATAAAACCTGAAATCCACCGCGTTAATAGCAATGCGCCAGCCTGCAGGGTCGCCTGGCTCTGAAAGGGAATGAGAGCTGACATTCTGATTGGTTTGAGTCATGTTACACCCAAAACACACCTAATAATCAAGCCACATAGTCCATCCTCTTTGCACCTTGTGCCTGGATCTACGCCCATACTGTGCACCATGTGAATATCGTTATATTGTTTGTCACGCCCCAAATGGCTGTGCGCCACACGCTTCAGATAACGCACTTCATGCCGTCAAAATAGGGCCCTTTGGTGTCTTTAGCCACTGGAGTCTGGTGATGAAGTGTCATGAGTGACAAAGTTGACCTGGAGCGGCAATCAGGGACTTAAGAGTGTCAAGCTATCACAGAAAGAACTTTCATCGAGTTTCATCCAACTTCTTACGACTACTACACTGTGTGCATGTGTGTGTGTGTGTGTGTGTGTGTGTGTGTGTGTGTGTGTGTGTGCATGTGTGTGTGTGATAGAGAGCAGAAGGTTGTGTGTTTTGGGACTCTGAGCCTGAGAAAACCTTGTCGGTATTCACCCCTCTGTGTGTCTCTGGCTTCACTTACTCAATGTCTTTTTCTTATTTTCAAGTTTTCACTGTTACTTTCACACAGCCTCTCTGAGCACGTTAGAAACACTGCGTGTTAAATCTAAGCTGGCAGAAGAACTCTTTCCCAACACTGAACCTAAACTAAACTCAGGCTCTAGCACTCAGAGGGAGGAGGAGAAAGACCAGGAGGGATTGGATAGAGAGAAATGTGGTTGTGCAGATTCAGAGAGTCTGTTGTTATTAAGAATGAGGAAAGTGAGTTCCTCTGAGAGATTGGATTTGGGGGGTGAGAAAACAGTTTCTGGTCTCCGTCCAAGAAATACGAAGTCACACAGATTTCAGAAATGTACAATTTTCCCAAAGCCATTCTAGATTTGACCAGAAGACAACAGTTTTAATGAAAAGTGGAGGCCAAAGCGAGTGCATCTTAATTAGGAGCAGAGCGGACAGTGAATCCCCTCAGATGAACTTGGAGCTGAAACAAGACCAGCTCTGTGCCGGTCATTCTTTGAATCGAGGCGGACTCTCTGAGGTAAAATGAGGCCAGTTAATGCAGGACAGCTGCCATGTTTGGTGCACTTCTGGTGCAAGGTTTAAAAAATCGAAACATTGTGATCCAATAACTCCAGATTCAGAGTTTGTTTCTGTCCACCGGAGAGCGGAACAGTCAGAAGGTCATTCAAAGGAACAGAGTCACTTATTACCAGGAATAATCACGTACTGTCACATCCAGCTCACCAGTTGTACTCTTAAAGTTTTGTATCCAGCTCACGTCATCCTGCTGACAAATCTGACTGAAGTTTATCATTAATATGAACCGCTGTAGACTGAGATGTTAAGCAGATCCCGGGAGGAGTGCTGTAGAATTCCAGTTGCATGATCACTGAATCAACACACTCACTCTGGAATCTTATTGACATTTTTCTAAAAGTGTTCACACAAAAGGAAACTCCCATTGGGCTGAAAAGTCAAATGATACGATCATGGCTCCCTATCCAGGAGAGGACGCCAACTCTAAGGTAACAGGAGTGTCCATGACTGCTTTTGTCCTTGTTTACATCTTTGTTTCAGAAGTCATTTTCTATTTAAAAACGTACCCAAAATACAATGTCATTGTATATCATTTCTAAATCGATCCGTTTCTAGTGAAGATTCGTTGGGAAAAGAAAGGTATGTGGAAGTGACTTGTGCAAACATCCGAAAACTCATCAATATTCGCATTACGACAGATTGCATGTTTTAAAAAATACAATATCAGCCGTTAATACACCAGTTTCCACTCTAAAAATATGAAAGGTTGCCATTTAAGCCTTTAATGAACAAAAGAGAATTGACAAAATCACCTTAAAAAACCTGCTGTATCAAAAATGATTCACACATTTTCAACACGAAGTTACTATAAAATACACCACAAAATAAAAGTGAATTATATATATCCAATACGCTTATTAAAGTAACAGTAACAATTTTAATTTTTTTCTTTCTTTTTAAAAAAAAAGAGAAAAGAAGAGAAACAAAGACGTGATGTGCTGTATATATAATATAAGAGACTGTCCTGGCCAAGACGGGCAGGTTCAGTATAGCCTTATAAATAAGGACATGTCAGTGATTTTGTCTATGAATAGACAATGCAGGCCAGCAACCTCGATCATACAGAGTACTGATGAGTTAAGGCCCTGAGATTTAAGGCACTGAGAAGATGCATGCATATAAAAAACATCACCATATTCAATCAGAGGCATTAAAGTAGCAGGGGCAGAGTTGAGCATGACATATTGGAAAGGAGCCACAGGTCGGATTTAAACCTGCTATGACTTGGAGGGCGATAACCTCCTTACATGGGGCAAGACCTAACCGCTAGGCCATTTGCACCCCGTATTTCTGCTTTTACCTGAAATTTTGAGCACCTCTGAACATTTTTGCACATTATCACCTTTCAACCCCTCAACACAACTCTCTCCCAAATGCAGAAACACAATAAATCATGCTGTAGCTACTGTAACACTACATCGGATAAAGCTCCTGTGTATTTCATGTCTGAAGTTAAGTGGTGAAAGAGTTGTGCCCCTCTCTTGACCTCCTCAGGGTGAACAATATCACGCTACTAGGAAAACTGTGTGGAATCATTTAGAGAACAGTTTCTACTCAACTGCTCTTCCAAAGTCGTCTTAGATGTCTGGAACCAGAACTTTGTGATTGTTTTATGGCTGCAGTTTTAATATTCAACATCTGTTAAATCTGTTGGAGCTCCTTCCGTCCTCCACCTGAAAGTTACAGAGTCAGGAGGGTTGGATGACGGAGTTTTGCTACACGTCGAGCTCACAGAGACTCGCAGTGGCTGTTTTCTGGATAGATGGAGGTGGTGAGGAACCTTAGACCCTCATAATCAGTGTTTGGTTTATTTAATGTGATTAAATTTAGGAGTAAATCTCAGGAACATGATTCATGAGCAGAGTTATCAAGTCTGAATCATCCGTGTGGTTTATGGTGAGAGATAAGGAGGAGGAGGAGGGGGTAAGATAACTGTTCAGGATGAGTTGTGGTCAGCTCACTCTGATGCTTGTTTTGTTTGTTTGGCAGTTTGTCACTCTGCTCTCTTTATCTGTGTGACCTTTGAACTCTTTCAGGTCAGTGGTCAAAGTTAAAGGGTCAGAGGGCTCAAAGTACCGTCGTCTGTCCTCCTTTAGACTGTGGATGTTTGGAAGAGCTGCTCCACAAATGGTTGCAGAGATGAAAAAACGTATAATTACACAATAAACATACATATTATGTAATAGAAGTCAGGTAGTAATTGTTCATTTTTCTCTCTTTTCTTCAGAGATTGTTTCACTCGTCAATGTAATATTTCCTGACAATAAAACCTACACATGCATCTGCTGACATATAACACACGGAAATTTCAATTTATAGTTCTAAAAGCAAATCAACAATATTTCAGTCAATCAGCTGTTTTTTCATTGATTTCATACATCTGATAAGAATAATATATATAGAATATAAAACGCAATGATTCTTTAATTAGAAAACAACTGAGAGAGCGATACCTAATATAAGGAAGTTTAGAAGAGTGCAGTCACTGAGATTTAATTGCTAATCAATCTGAGAATCATCAATCATTATCTAATGAGATATCTGAAAACGTAAGCTAACTTCTCAGTAATTCTGGTGTAGCGTGCAGTTAGAGAGAAACTCATTTAACTAGAGACAAACAACTCACAGTCAAGACTTCTGTGCGCTGCATTGTTTACAGTCCAATAAGCACAAGATTCATAACATTCCTCAGAGGAGCGCGTTCATCTGTTTCTGGAGAGTCTCAGTTTAACTGTGAATGATAAATTACACAGAGGCTTCACTCTGGATTACTTCAGCAGTACGAACCTGATTTCCTCACATTCACGTGTCTTAGGTTTGAAGAAATAACGGCATCTTGATGCTTATTTGTATAAAGTGAAAAAATCAAGCTTTGTCAGGTCCATCCTCAAGAGGAGAAGAAAAACGTTTAAATGTTTGTTCGTTGCCTCGATCATTTCTGATGCATTCCAGGAAGTTGGTAAATCTAAACACTGATTGGCTTTCAGGACACAGCATCAAACAGATTATTTCGCTGAAGTTAAAACATTTGTATGAGGATAGATTGTTAGCAGCTCTTGCATACAGATATCTGGTTATAGAGATACAAAAATCGTTAGATTACCTCTAGTTACAAATCAAATGTCATCAAACATTTCTGAGGGATCTAATCTATCAAGGAGAACACATTGCTGACACCAAAAGTAAAACCCTCAGCTCCTCCTCCAAGTTATCCCATCTTTCATAACCATCACCATGTTAACCGTATTTCAGGGAGGACATCACCTAAGAGGAGCTAGGTGTAAGATTTAACTTCTGCCAATGTTGGAACTATCTCGGCTGGTGCAACACCTTGAATGTATAGAGAGTGTAAATCCATCCTAAATTAGGAAATATATTCAAACTAGTCTACATTTGAACTTGTGCATAGCTGGTGCTACGTGTCACAGGACTTGCATGACACCTGATTATTTTTTTTGGACAACTTTCAGATAAATGCAGAATACTGTATATTTTGGCTTACAATATAATATTACAACTTTTTAGTCGAAGGATAACTCTGGATGAGATTTTTTTTCTCAATTTGAGCTAAATCAGTTTTTAATTCTGCAGACTTTCCCCTGTTTATGTGTGTTTCCAGCAGAAGAGCCTGAATACAAAAAGGGACAAAAATAAATCTCACCGAAGAAGAAAATCTGAAACCGATGGGTTTCTTCTGCTGGTACTTCATGTGCACATACACACAAACACACAAACACACACACGTGACACCGAACACACACACACACATACACGCACGCACGCACGCACGCACGCACACACACACACACACACACACACACACACACACACACACACACCATCTCTCTGTGTCCATGTACGGCCAAAATATGTGAGGTGTGTTTCAGAGGTGAGTGATAATTTATCAAAAACACATGCTGAGCTGTTCAGCTGCACACTCAGCACACACTTCTTTTTTTTGGTCTCATTTATTCGTCTGAGCTCTCACCTCTTTATCTGCGCTGCTGCCAAAATCTGCAGTTATGTTTCTTTCTTCTTTTGCTATCTCCCCCTCCTCTTCTACTTTTTTTCTCTCTCAGTGTGGGACTGCAGGGCCTGCATGGTAAGCCCTTTCTGCACATTGCCGTCTCTTTCTTCATTCAGGATACCAAAACGTTCAATAACTTTGTCACATTCTTGCCATTAGTAACCCAAACAACAGAGCTTTATGTAATACTCACATAATACTCTTCCTTAGCATTCTCCTCCTCCCTATCCCTCTCTAAATCCCCCTTTTCCTCCCTGTCTTCAGTTATCTTCCTATGAATCAGAAACACATCATTGCTCAATTTTAAATTGAATTCAGGGATGAATTACGTGCAGGAGAACACGTTCAGAGGAAAGAGGAGTTCCATCCAGATGCAACAATTTCAGAGTGCCAATCAGATCCTGTTTCTTGTTACTAGGTATCAGTGCAGGAGATTCTGATGCATGAAGGGGAAGGGTCTTAAAAGTAGGTTAGGAGTGGGATGGTCCTTATTGCATCGAGGAGGTGATGAAGGATGTGTGAGAGGAGGTGGCAGCCGGGTTGTTTTTCACCTCCTCTCCCCTCGTCCGGCCTTCTCTCCGGAGCTCAGCAGGAGTATCCCACACCCCGTCTGCTGATCCACATGTCACACATTCCAGCATGAATAAAGAGGGGGAATAAAGACGACGAGAAGGAGGAGAGAAAGATTTGAGACGGACGAGTGGAGAAAGAATGAGGTTGGCATGCTGAGCACACGAACACATAACTCAACCAAAAGAACCACAAATCAAACTCAAAACTGACACACGCTTGGTGATAAACAGGTGATATGATCCATCAGTGCAGCTCTGTACACTGTGTGCTCATGTGGAGCCTTATTTAAAGCCATGTGTGTAACACAGCTGTTCGTGTATGTGTGTAGCTTGTATCACTGTGAGCTCTATGTGTGTGTTTCATTTGGCAGTTCCCTTCAGGCCCACCACTTTGGGGAAATGAGTCCTGGTAACCAGTCATATCCCCCCACCAGTGAGGTCACTGATAGGAATAAGAGCTAAAACATCACACACACACACACACATGAGTAAAGACAAACTCACACTGAAAATCATGTATGGCAACTTACTGAACTCAAGGTTTAATCCTAAACTTTCTAACCAGGATCGTCAATTACTCTCCTAATTAAATGTTTTGGGAGTTATGCTTCATTGCTTTCTTTCAAAGAAATAGATCTTCACATTGAAACTGATTTTTGTGTGCAGCAGGTTCCCTTAGTGTAGCATGAAGATTCTCAGCAGGGGTAAACAGCTTAACCAGCTCTTACTGAACCGTTTTAGGCAAATTATCAGGTGCAATAATCAGATATAATGTATAAACCTGTTAGTTTTCGAGGTTGGTAGGTGGATTTTCTTTCCTTTCGTCACAGCCAGGCTACATGTTTTCTGTTTACATGCAAAGCTATGCTAACAGGCCGCTGGAGGTAGCTAAATATTAACCATACAGATGTGAGTTGTATCAATGTGGACATCCAATTGAAATATTTGAGTCATTTTAGTTCTCATGATTGTTTGCTTCGTTCTGTATCGAATGTAAAGAGGACGTCACTCCGCACTGCATGCTCAGTCGTGTGTGCCATTTTCTAAGGAGCGCCTTCAGTCTGTTTGCTACATGTTACCTGGCACCAGTACTGAAAGTTAAAAATGGTTACATGGTTTACATATGATCAAGAAAGAAAGAAACAGGACAAAAGGACAAAAGGAAAATGAAAAAGGACCCCATTATTAACAGTGCATTAAGCCTAACTGAGAGTCATAGTGCCCAGTCTTATCATGCATCTCCATTGTTATGCATCTTAGAGTTCCCACGGTGAGAGCTTTTATGGCTCTGACCCTGATTACAGCCCCGAGCCAAGTATGTAGTCGGGTCAGAGGGGACAGGCCCGAGGTCGAGCGAGAGGGAGGGCAACGAATAGAGGCCAAAGAAGCAGAGCTAGAAGACGGGGAGCCAGGGCAGAAGACGAGGAGCCAGAGCCAGAGGTAGAGGACAGGGAGCCAGAGCCAGAAGATGGAAAGCCACAGCCAGAGGACGAGGAGCACTGACCTTGATCAAGAGGACATGTGGAGAATCTGCAAGCTCTAAGAATTTCAGATGAGCAGGTATTAGCACATATGTAAATTGGCATGTAACTTACTGTGGACATTAAATACTTCTCAGAGGGCAATTAAACCTCGCCTTGCCAATGTTGTGCTCTACAAGCCAGAATAAATTAAGAGGACTCTCAGCAACTTCTGCAGCTCAGTGGGACATGTGACCCAAGCCTCATGTTTGACCTTTTAAACATGGGATCAGCAAATGCTCCTCCACCTGGCCCTCAAGTATCTAATCGGTTGATCTGGTGTGTGTGCAACAACTACAGGGATATGCCCACAGAATTAAAGTGCATTCACACATACTCCGTGCGCGCCGCGGTCCGTCTGCGCCACGGTTTTGTTCCGTCGGACGGCGCGCACCCATTCACACTGGATCCGTTTCTGGAACGTCAGCGCAGCAAAGCGCACTCATGATCAGCTGTACACACCTCACGGGAGAACTACAAGATCACGCGGGAATAAAGAGAAAAACGTGAAGACAACATGTCTCTTTGGGTGCGTTCGGATTGTCCCTCCTATCTCCTTTCACTATCCTTTTTTCCTTAACCCCGGAAGCGTTTAAGTGGGAAGGATTATTAGGATTATTTCACCGGTAAGAAGGCACAGGGGAACGTTTTTAGATTCATTTTCTGAAAATTGTAGTTTCACCACGGCAGACCCACGTCACTAACCTCCGCCGCCGTCGCATTATTACGTCGCCTAGTGGAAATGCGGTCGGATTGTCAAAACAACGCGATCGCCTTTCCCTAAGTCCTTTATGAATTCTCCTAACACCTTTCCTTAACCCCATGACGTTTTCACGGGGTTAAGGTAAAGTGGATAGTGAAAGTAGATAGGAGGGACAATCCGAATGCACCCTTTGTCTTTCTGAGGATGATTTGTTGTTCGTTTGGTGCCTGTTTTGACGTTACGTTGATAAAGTGATAAAAAAATACGATCGCGAGTCCTTATATTGTGTTTTATTTTGAAATTGACCGGATGCTCTGTGCGTTTCCTTGTCTGACTTCCTGTCCGGGTTGTGATATTCTGTCTAGCTTGACGCGTGTCTGCAGCGTACTCCATCGAAAATAGGCCTGCAGCGTATTTGAAACGGAGCAGCGCGACGTGGCGCTAGTGGCACGCTCCGGAGACGGACCGCAGCGCCGGCTGTGTGAACACAATGATTGACTAGAGTGGCGGCTAACTACGGCGTAGTGCGCGGCGCTGACGGACCGCGGCGCGCACGGAGTATGTGTGAATGCACCTTTAGAACGCAGGTGCTGTGGGCAAGAAATGGATTCTTGTATTTCAATGGTACCTCACATCGCAGCCGACATTTTACAGGAGGGACACCAGCAACGTGGAAATCGAATTTGGAACAATGTCTAAGCATTGGTTGCTCTTCCAAACCGAAGGGAGAGCAATAAACAATTGCCAGCTCCCTCCTGCGCTTTATACTCTGCCCACTGATTGCAGAGTAGGCACAGGTGTGCTCGATCAGTGGCTGTAGTGAGGCAAGGAGCAGCAACTGCAGGGAGCACAAGAGAGAGAGAGAGAGAGGAAGAAAACAAAAAGAGCACACACACAACACTATGGCAGGTAACAGTAATATAACAATTTTTCATTTCTCATTAGCAAAACAGGCAGTACACAAACTTGCATAACATTTTTATATAACAATAGCAAGTGTCCAGTGTTGGCTGACAGGTGAGGCTGTGCATGTGGCGGCATCATCAGCTGTCGAAACTTATTGTTTTGGCCTTTTCAGTGCTGTTGTTAAGTCAGATGTAGAGTTCCACCCAGGCGTACGCCCAGCAGCTGCATGGCTCCTATTGAATGAAGGATGCCTGGTTTCACCTGCTGATTAGTGATTTAAATCATTTATCTGACTCTTGAGAAGAGTCAGATAAATGGCTGTTTTCAAAACCACCTACTACATATTACCATCGAACGTAGTATGCTGTACGTACTGCATACTATGTTCAATAGTAGTATGTAGTATGACTGCCAGTCCGTGGTTATTTTGCAGTATGCCAGGCTGAAGTAAACAAAAGCCCAGGCGACAACAAACGGCACTACAGTGTAGCAAACACTAACGGTCTGAAAAAGCTGACAAGTGATTCACTTGATTTTCATGATTTTGAGAATCTAAAAGACTATTGGTGGTATATTTGTGTGGTTTGGTCTGATTGTGATTATTTCCCTTGTTTTGATAGCTGTTGCTGTCCGTCATTTCGGTCTCTGACCTGGCCTTTTGCATTGTGGGAAACAGCATACGAGGAAGACTGGTCTGATGCTTCTGTGATTTTTTTCCGAACCAGTACGACATCCGGGTAGTTTTGGCATACTGCGGATGTCGCATTTGTTTGAATATACTATAAACTGTATTCTGCATTTGGGCCAAATCTGTATGTAGGCCTACTACTTGTATAATGTGCAGTTTCGAAAAACAGCCAATAAGTTTCTTCCTTATCCTGCTGCACCAGAGTGGATCATAAAGCATCATCCTTATCATCTCTTTTAATTAGCTGGCAAAGGTTCAGCCTGCAGGATGTCAAAGTTCATTCTCCTCCTCCCATAACTACACAGAGCCAGACTGGAAAATTCCACTTCTCTTATTGGTATTATTATTATTCATGAACAAATCACTTTCAGGTCAGAGATGGGAATTGCCTCCAGTATTTCATTTTCACTTCCTGGAGATTACAGAGATGATGGAGAGAGTAGGAGGAGGGGTGAGTGACGAAGAGGATAGAAAAGATAAAGGTGTTAGTGGCGGTATCATGAATGATGAAGAGGACATCAGAGGGAGTGAGGCGGTGCCGCCTATCTGCTGGACTACAATCATGAAGTTATTTCAGCGGAGATATCGTGTGTCAGAGTCAGAGAGAAAGACAAAACAGAGTGAATGGGGAAAAAAAACTCCAACCTGTGACCCCCACCATCACCATCAGAGAGGGCAGGGTGGTGTCAGGAAAGCAGCTCTCTCTGTGTCAGACCTTCACTCAGCTTATCTCCCTTCATGCTAAATGATCCTATTTCCACAGGAAGAGAACTAGAGAGAGAGCACGCAAATCAGGCTAACAAAATAAAATGGTCTAGTGTGGAGCCAGCCTTAATCAACTTGCATCTGATCAGCAAAACACAGTAATGTTAAAGTACAAATACTTTAGTCGAGTAGTTTTTCTGGTATCCTTTAAGTTTAACCCCACCACTAGCAGTTGTTTCAGGGGAGGAAAGGATTTACATTGAGCTAAATAAGTAAGCTTTAAGCTGTTTATAAAGTGTTGTTTACATGCAGATTTTTGTGTGTGGATTCTGTGATGTTAATGTACTAGAGGATGGAGGTGGAATAATGAAATGCTGAAAAGCAGCAGATATGTAAGGATGTGGGATTCATATTTCCTGTTATAACGTGAAATAAAATCCTGTTTGAAGGCAGTGGATAGTTAAGGAATCGACTGGAATTAAAGAGGATCAGATTTTTCTTTCCGCTGTACATTTGTTTTGGTTTAATGGAATTAAGTCTTCTGCTCTCTGTTATCTTTGATATTCAAATATGAACAGAAAATCCAAAACACGTTTTTTTATCTCTGGATCCGTCAAAACATCCAAACACTTTTAGCTTTTGGATCGAGTACTCAAAGCGGGAATGAAGGCCATTACGCTCACTTCCTCTCTCAAAACTTCCTGTGTCCTGTGTTCTAGGAAATGAAACGCACGTGTTGTATTTATCCTGCACAGAATATTTAATGTGGTTTGAATATAAAAGTGTAATCATAATCATCTATTCAGGCTAGAACAGGCTTCTCCATTCATCCGTGAAGCGGCTGCAGACAGGATGTGAATCCACCGTTGACTCACTGATCAGGCAAAGGTGTTTTATTTTAGAAATTAATCCTCCAGACTGAACAAGGTTATGAGTGTAGAAACATGTTCTTTATTATGACTGCTTTTATTTTGACATGTAACACCTTCGCAAAATCACAACACCCAGTTCGTCACCTGCTGAACGCAGTCATGCTGCTCTTTAACTCTGAAATACGACGTGCAGGAGCTGTAGCACTCGGCCGTTAAACATTCACACATTTAATCCAGACTTTGATGTGCTGATTTCACAGGCACACATGAACACAGTCGGCCAGATTCATTCCATGTTACCAAACAGATGATATTTACACGGAAAGGAGAGTTTTGTTAGTTTTCAGCAGAATGCATCAACTCTCAGACACTCACACATGTCAAAGAGGGTCATCAAAGGCTTCTGCACATCTTGGTTTAAATTAAAGCTACCGTTATCAATATTTTGTATTAACCAGGAGTCAGCAAACTACCAGGTACAGCAAAGATTGTTCTTCTAAAGAATATTAATTATTTTAATGTTTGGTCTGACATCAGTGACATGAAGTCTCTCTTTCAGAGTTTTATTGAACCTGTTCTGTCAAAATGGACAATCATAGCTCAGGGAGTTGTAAGGCTATAGTAGACTGTTGGTCAATTACAGGTTCTTTGGAGGGCTCATGTTATACTGGATTACAAGAATCACCCATTTAGGAGTGAGTTTGAACTGCTTTCCTTCACAGCAGCGTGTCCTGTGAATCTGATTGGTCAACCTGTAGGAGCAGCTCCTGGAGAAAAAGGAGACAGACCTGTAATATTTCTACAGTGCCCTTCATTTTAGGGCACTGTAGAACAAACCTTTTTCACATATGCACTCCTGCAAACTTCAGCAGGACTGCCCCTGAAATCCTTCTGATCTGGCTGTTCACACACACAGTGGATGAAGCAACAGAGTCTGTTATACAACGCTATAAGGAAAACGTTTTACTTTATATCAATGCTATGTGTAGAGTGACAGAATCACAATATCAACAAAAGAGTGGAAAAGAACATTCTGGAGATCAGAAAATAGGACGCAGCAGTTAAATTACATGCAAAAAGATCGTAACGGTAGCATTCATACAGTCTATGGTCGTTCCCCGGTCTCAGGGCATAAACATCCCCATCCCCTCCCACTCACTCGAGGTGAATTCTCCTGATTATATCCTGCTGCGTTCTTGCATCAGCTCACTTGGACTTCACGGGGAAATTCTACTAGGGGGCTGGCCGGAGGAACTCAGGATTAATTCTGAAAAATTCAGCTGTTTGCGTTCACACATGCAGCTCATCCCGAGTTTTGTGCAAGGCTGAAAGCAGCTTAAAAGACTCCGGAACTATTGTATCACATGTGCAATTTAAATGCTAAATGCAAACTAGCACTCAGGCTCCCTTTCTTGCACTGTTGCACATTTATTTCATAGTTTCACTTGGTAGAAATTGCATTATCTGTATTAGTCTACACAACTACTGAGAAGTTAGCTTTTGTTCTCAGAGGCATATACAATCATCAGAGGATAGCCGATGGTTTCTGAGATAGGGTTCTGATCAATCAAGTACCAGTGAAATGATCATTATTTGTCAGATTTTCTTTATTTATAAAGCTTTCAGCCAGGAACTCAGCAGTATGACATTTTGAAAACATTTGAGATGTCCGCCCTCAGAATGACATCAGACGAAATTGGCTGCCATGTGAGTATAGTGAGTTCACTGGCTCTCAGTCACACCACCCAGAATAATTGAATACTTGGTTGAATAGCACTTTTGAGAGTTGGTTGAAATCAGAGCAGATCTAAAAGAAGTGTGAGTATTGGACTTTGATTCACAATGAGGCCACTGGACCCAAAATGATGTGCGTCTATGACCTTTAAGTGGCCGAAAAAGTCAGATAATTTAAGTTTGGGCAGAAAGTGGTTCGAAACACTTTGACACTTGCCTCATCTGACTCATTTAGTGAATCTGTTCCCCTGACATCATTAGAGATTTGAGGTACACCAAAGTTTTATGAACCCCAATTGAGGCCTGAGTTAGGTTTATGAGGGATGAACCCAGATTGCAGTCATCACAGAGAGAGTGTGTGAGAGAAAGAGATAGTGTTAGAGATGAGTTAGGATCCTCAGTTTGATTGCAGTGGTTGATAGTTGTATGACTCCTGGGCTGTGTGTATTAAAACTTCTGATTGATAGAAACAAGGGGAGCCGCATGCACACAGAGCTCAGGCCAGAACTTACACACTAATATACACACACACACACACACACACACACACACACACACACACACACACACACACTGAGATTTCATAAACACAAACATGCCTTGTTGAGACGTTGAGCGTCTCAGAGTTGTTTGAGGATTGTGGGTCCCCTAAACACTGTGGCCTCTTCTCGGCCTCCATCCACATACCGTGAGGAGTCAAGAGGAAACATGCCGGAGCTGAATGGTTTTTAAAGCCTCAATGACCCTCATCCACAACACAAACAACATCAACAGCAGAGAGCCATCGCTTGTTTACGAGACACGGTTCAATCACAGTTCCCTGAACTCCTCACAGAGACAGAGGGACGGAGGGAGGAGTTGGTGGGTTTGCAGAATTGAAATCAATCTGGGAGTCATTTGGATTCCTCATAATGTTGTCAGAGTCACCACTAAACATTTCCAGCTTCAGAAAAAACGCTTGTACAACATGCAGATACTGTGAGGATCCGAATAACAACAATCTCACTTTTCTGTTATCACTATATTCACTAATATCCCATCACTGTTATTATTTCCTGTTTGGCAAACCACTACAACACTCTTTAATACTCTGCACAATGCAACAACACTCCATCTAGTGGCTGTAATTATAACGACAGCGACTGCACAGGAGCCTCTGGCACTGTATGGACAAAGGAAGCTCATTACTGTAAGGGGAAAATCCATGTTGAGTAAGACTGAACCACTAAAAAGTTCCGGTGTTCTCGTTCTAAGTAGCCCTGAACAAACTTTAATGGCGGGACATTCTTTTTTTTCCACGACTGCCTTTAAAGAGTAACAGGAAAACACAGCATGCACACTCAGCAGTCTCCTCTGAAGAGCAGCGAGCAGACGGCTGTGTACATTCAGCAGACATAAAGAGATGCAGAGAGACAGATCGGGAGGAAGATATGTGTTGTTAAAGGCTGAAGAGGTTCCTGTAACTCTGCTCTGTTATGACAGCTTTCACATGTGCTGTAAACTCCACTCTGAGATATTATCCACCTGACTCCTGCTGGAAGCATCCTGCCTGGCACACTGTGGTTTAAATCTCCTCTCCACCCTGAGCTCCAAACCGTCATGTATTTAACTGACGTCAGATGTGCAGTGGGTTAGTGTGTTTGTCCATGAGGGCTGAAAAGAGTGTTGGGACACAAAACCTCGATTGCAACTTTTCTGAAATGACCACTTCCATTCAGTATAAAGACAATTACACTTATATGTATTTGTGGTTTTGGCACGAGTGCTGATATTTTGACATGAGCTTTGTCCCAGTTCATATGTATCATTATTCCCTTCCCTTTAATTTCTAAGTGCTTTCCCTGTCACCATAGCAACCTTAACAGCACCCAAATCATTGATGACGTTTAACCAAAGCTCATGATTAATGTTCTCACACTGTGCAACTGAATAGTCAGGCACGACCTGAGAGCTCACACTGTACGTGTAATTTGGACAGAGTTGAAGTCAGAACTGTATTTTAGTTGTCTAAAATCAACCAATCAATCATTATTTGTATAGCGCCGATTCAAAATTTCAAACAAGCTAGAAAATCTTCTGATTGGTCAGATAGAGGCGATCGAGCCGGGATTGGATATTGTGATCAACTGTACAATGCACTCCTAACAACGCGCATTCCGGCTGAAATTGGTCTTGACTTCAAAATGAGTCAAAATCATAATACAACTCAAACACTGGGTCAAAATCAGGCTGAAATCATACAGTGTATATGCCTAGCTTAACATAACTGTCAGGTAACTTGCTTACTACTTTATAGAGAGCTTGAAGTTTAAAAGAACCCTTTTATTTATTAACATATTGGTAGATATCAAACTGAAAAATATGACTGTAATTAATATCACATCACAAGTAGCTCAAAAATCAAAACTGAGACAAGAATATTATTAAATAAGTACAAAAGCTTTGACAGACTATCGCTCACTGGGCGCACGCACGCACGCACGCACGCACGCACGCACGCACGCACACACACACACACACACACACACACACACACGCACTCGTCCAGTCAATGGGGTGAAAGTTTAGTCTTCCCCTCATGTCGGGCATGAGAAGGTCCTTCCAGGAACAATAGATTCTCAGAGGGGGGTTTATTTTTAGTGACGGAGGGATATGGCGAGGAGATGACCAGTTAAGGGTTCCTGGCAAAGGGAGGAGGTTTGATGGCTGAGCCAGGGGACTGTGGCGGTTGAGGGGGGGGCGCAGCATCCTCTTTTTCTCGTCTCTTCCCTGACGGCCGACAGTTTCCTCCTAATGTCTCCTTCAGTATTTCCTGTCAAAATATTAAATGAGTCATGCTTGATGTCTTGCCGTTTGGTTACATCTGTAGCTGCCACATAAATCTCATGCTGTCTGGGACTCATTTTTGCTTTCATTCATGTCTCTTTTTACTGCTTACATTCATTTAGGGTGCACTCGCTGCACTTTGGCGCCCATCGAAGGTGTCTCAGTGCAACTTTACTGTCGTGAAACACACATAGCGCTGTTTGTGCCTCCCCCTTTTAGACAATGTGTATTTGTTGACAAGCAGAGGGTGGAGACATTGTGAAAAAGCCAAAGAACCATGTGGACTGACAAGGTTCAGTAATATAACTCGATTTTCAGCAAATGTGACTCTGCTAGCATCTTTAGCCCTGTTATTTGCAAACTGTAAGCATACTAAGCTAACTTGAAGATCGACAAGGAAAGAGACAACATTTCGGCATAAGATGGATTTATTTATGAGGGCCTCCAGTAGAGAGTAAAAGAGAACATCTTGTCACTCTGTGCTCACCTGTCCTTTGCTCTTATCTTCTTGCAGTTTAAGATACAACCGTCCGAGCTCTGTATGAGGCCAGAAAGGAGGCCAACTGACAGGCAGAAAGTCTCGCAGATCTCATGCACATTGTCCTGATAGAGGACACGGAGGTGGGTGGTCAGTGTGTGGGTGTGTTTATGTTTACTAGAAGAACAGAACTGTAGTGGAGATAAACCACAGAGTCTCTCGGGCTCCAACCACTGACACAAACTTTTCAGACCACGTTCCAGCTGATTTACTGCTGCATGAACTCAGTGTGTCAGAGTGTGTATACAATAATAATGCAAATGCCTCTGCTTGTGTGTGTGTTTGTGTGTGTGTGGGAACGATACGGAAGTGTGTTTTGTAAATCTCTAAGTGTTGTTGACTCTGCTATTGTTCTGCAGGATTCCTCTGCAGCCACAGGCCCCTGCATCACTCCTCTCTCATTAGTGGGCTTAAGAATGTCCCTTATTATTATCTTCTTTTTTTTTTTTACTTTGAGTGTTTTGAATTGTCCAAAAAGGCAGACGCTGGGTGTTTTCTCTGCATCACAAAGAGCGGAGGCTCCTCAAGTGTTTGGGTAATATTTCTGCACCCCGGAGGGAAGACCTTTTGGAGAGTACTTGATCTTGCCGGATCAGTCTCCGGCTCATGAGTTGCGCAAACCTGCAAATGCTGTTTAGAAGATTTAATGTTGACAAGGACACTTGAAGTAAAAAAAAAAGATTTCCCTTAGAGACTTTCAGAGTCTTATGTGGTTTAGCTCTCATGTTTGTCTAAAACCAAGATCATTTTTACAGCAAAAAGAAGTTTCTTTGAATCCCTTGAATGTGCTGACTGCCACCTCAGAGCATAAACAAGCCTGTGTTTGTTCAGCCAAAACATCCAGAATCCTCAGGGACAACTGGCATGCTGCAGCACATGTGTGTTAGCTATCTGTGTGTGTGTATAGGTAATGTCCTGCTCTGTTTTTGTGGTGTTTCTTTGCCAGGTCTTGAGGGGTTTTCCTAGAAGTGCAGACCTCCCTAAAGGAGTCAAAGATCGAGTCCTTGGAGAGAATAGAAGATGTGAAGGAGGGACAGAGAAGGGGGGGGGGGGGGGCTGAGATTAAATAAACAGAGGTGATGACAGCTGTCGTCATAACCGCCCAGATAATCTCAGGTTTATGAGGAGAGCGCCACAGGACGAGGTAGAGGTGAAGGTGTTTGAGGGAAGGAGAAGATCTGCAGATTTAGAGTTAACTGTGTCTTGTTTGAGTGTTTGATTAAACTTAACGATGCATAAACTGCTAATGACGTGCAGTTTGACAAAATAGCTGCAGATATTCATGCTCCATGACTGTTTCTGAGGAGCTCATCCCACAAACAGCCTGTAGAGATTATTCACACTGCAGTGTTGGGCACATATTCTACAGAAACCTTGAAATGGATGTTCTGCAGAGAAGACTTCTGCATACTTTCCTTCACAGCAGCGTGTCCTGTGAATCTGATTGGTCAACCTGTAGGAGCAGCTCCTGGAGAAAAAGAAGACAGACCTGTAATATTTCTCTTTTACAGACGTTAACTCCTAACAAGACTGTCACCACAGAGAGCTCAAACAGAGTTATCTCATGCAATCCCCCCTTTAGCACCGAGTGCCAGTTATGTGCCTAAATTGAAGAGAACTTGATACACAAAAAGGAGGATTTAAATTGTAAAAAGATGTTCCCACTCTCTATAAGATGAGTAAACATCCTGTGAACATGCAGCCTGAGTTTTGCCTGGTGATTAAACCCGTGCCAACAGCTGGGAACGCTAAAGTTACGGTGCATTGAGTCAACAGTACGAGAAAGTATTTTAATGTATGACACAACCGTGAAAATATGTTAAAGCCTTTACAGATAAAACGTATGTGCACGTCAGACCAACCTCTGAGTTTACTCTGTTACAGATAACTGTACAGTGACCACACTGCTTAGTGGTCTTTACTAACATGTTTTTACTTTTACATCCTGGCTGTTTAATACTTAGCTTTTAACAAATGTAAGACAATAATAAGATTTCTCCAGAGACCAACAAATCCTGCTTTTTTGTCGCTGTTTGGTGATCAACAGTTCAGAAAAAAGTGGATGTTACCACAACCAGTTAAAAGTCTATGTGTTGAATAATGTTGTGGCTTTGCAACAAACAACTGAAGTGGAACTCAGACTGTAGGTAATTCTGCTGACCATATATTAACTCAAAGGTCAGACTCAGTGTTGTATTGGTGCAAGGTGCCCATTGAGGAGGATCAACAGTAGTGGCACATTCAAATCAGGCAATGCAAAGAGAGCTGATGAGATATTCAAGAACAAAATATATTTATGATATTTAAAAAATCAGTGTCCTTTCGGGCCACAGCCTTTTCACAATAAGCGAAAACCCAAAACAGTTCCATTTGGTATAAAAAGGTCTGTTTCTCTCCCTCACTGGGGTTCACGAGGTTCCAACTGCACCTAAAAAAAATCAAAGGAGAACTTCACACAGAGAACAAAAAGATAATTCAGAGTAAATCATTCATGGATCTTAAATGGATTACAATGTGTATTTGTTACATTTTAGGGCTGAAAAAAAGCTGGTCCAGTTGTCAAACACAACTCGAGAGCTCACACAGTACGTGATAGATCAGGAAGGAGCATTGACAATTGTTAATAAAGTTTATTTTGAAAGATGAAGTCACAGATGAAGGAAATGTAAGTTGTTGTTTTGCTTTAATTGTAGTATAATTATTGCATTGTTTTTATATATTTATAGCATCTATATCTTCTGTTCACATCACTCGGCTTGTCAACTTCAAAATAAGTTGTGCGACTCAGCATTCACACAGGATACCTTCCAAGTCTCTAAAGTTGCATCCATGCATCCCTCACTAACATCCTTCACTTGCATCTATAGTCCCTCCCACCATGGAGAGTTACCGGAACGCTCCTTAACATGGCGGGTCCAGAACTACTTCCAGTTCGAGAGGAGCAAAAAGACAGCATTTATGAGACTTGAGATGCAGCGTAGGTGAAGGTTTGGCCTTAAGTCAAGCATGGACTTTCCTCAGTGTAAAATAAGACCTGCATGATGAGTCACCCTGTACAGGTGCACCTGATCAGTGACTTGATTGAACACACCTGAAGACACTTACCAGCAGGTCAACAGACTGCGGGAGAGGAGAGGAACAGGAGAAAATCATCATTTAAACCCAGTCTGAATCTTTATGGCTCTCCTTGTGGGCACGTGTCCTTGCTGCATTCACTGAATCTGTTTCATCTCGACATTTCTGTTTGAGCCTACTCTTGTAAATTCTCCTTACTCTTTCATCAACAGTCGTCATCTTATCCTCCGGTTTGCTGTTTTTATGTGGAAACATCATGACTAACATCTCCACTTATGTAACTTTGATGTGATATTAAAGAAGATTTATCGAAATGAACTACTTGATACAAATTAACCTGATTTTTCACAAATTGGCTTTTCTGGTGAATAAAGCTGAGTCTAAAAATGGTAAAACAAAGGTCTTTATCGGACTCCATCAGAGGAAACGTTTGATTAAATCTGTTCTTAAATGAGGTGCTCGGTTCATTTTTCTGTCTTTGTTCTTTCTGTACTCACTAACAAGAGGTAACTGCAATCAGCTGTAAAATATAAAACCAATGTACCATGGCCGCCTGCGTGTGTATGCTCAAATAAAGACCAGGGACACATTACACACTTTTGGCTGGAGGCGATGCATTGTTTCAAAAGTCGGGAAGTCTTTAATTCAAACCAGGAACTGAAACAAAACACACCCGCTTTTGCACACACACACATTTGGTAACGTGCAAATAACTTTATAGCAGCGTGTTTCTGCCAAACAATACAAGATACTAAAGTAGCGAGCAGCAGATCACTCTCACATTTATCACTGAGTCATCGTGCGTGATTCACAGCTCAGCATGTATGGATTACATGTCAACATCTGCTTTTGTTTATAGGATGAAGAATCACTTTCCTGAGGAGCTAAAAGAAGAACAAATTATGCGTTTTCTTCGTATGACGGTAAAATCTGCAGCGCTGAAGTCCTCTCAGCGGGAGTTAAGAGGCGGGGGGAGCGCTCAGGGGCATGGACGGTCCTATACATTATGTTTCCCTTGAAATAAAACTCCCTTAATATCCGACATTTGTTTCTTATATTCATGGTTATATACTGCTCTCAACTTATCGTATGATTATTAGTGGCACTGCAGGTAATTAACAAACCACCTCATCCGCTCCCTGTGCAAGTTTGAAAAATCCATTTCAAATATTGAATTACACAAACACACTTTAACAACACACCTAAAATGCCCATCTTTCTGGACACATGTATCTCTTTGTGTTGTTTCTTTGCATAAAAACTTCTTGCTGCAAATCACTGACTGCACATTGTTACTTAACTGATTAATATTCAGGAAGTTAGCAACATGGGCAGATAAAATATGAGCACCATGCTAACACAGATATTTGACTGTCAAACAGAACTGTTGCTGCGTGCAAAATAGACCCTGACTGGACGGTCTGGATTAATATGTAGGCTCAATGGTATATAGCACTGTTAGTTATGAAATATGATTATGATAAATGTAATGTTTAGAAACATGCGAGCTTGAGCCCATTGCAAGTACAATTTAGGATAAGACTTTATTTAAGTCTCATCTATGTCTTCTACACAAAAAATTAGCTCTAGCTAAGACAAAAAGCGTGGATCAGTCTCACAGTGAGCCCTGTTTGAGAGTTCTTATATTTCTAACAGGTTTCTCATTCCCAGATCTTAGCTCAGAGAAAAATTAGACAACAGCAAGGTCTTAAATTTGTCTCACAATGAAGGTTCAGTGTGCTTGTTTTTGTGTGTGTTAGAGAATTAGAGCGCTCAAAGTGAGCACGCATTAGGAGGGCTTAGTGTTGACTTAAACTAAATAAAATTAGTTAGGGATGTAAAGATTCATCGTAAAATCGTCTCAAAGGTGTCAAGGTTCACATCGGTACTGTGAAAAATGAATCACAATAATATGGTGAGCGTCAGCAGCTGTAGAGCAGAGGCTGTTGGCAGCTTCAGAGCAAGATTTTGAAATCGAGGACGCACCACCGTCTTTTAAATCTTAGGTGTAGAAACATTTTGGCTTCCCCAAGACGGAAAATGAAAGAGGTGAGAAGATAACAGACGAGACAAAAACTGTGTGCAAATATTGCAAAAGAAGTGAACTACACAAATAGCACAACCAACATGATGCAGTGTTTCATCGACAATGAGAAGCTCCAATCACCTCCCCTTGTTGAGAAGAAAACACATTAAAAGGCCAAACAACACTGACAAGTGGCTTTGCAGCCCCTAAAGGAATCTTTTTCAGTCATCATTTGTCTACAGTCTCATGTTGTAAAATAAATCGTCAGAGAATGGTATCGTCAACCCTGTATCGTGAATCGCATCGTATCGTGAGTTTAGTGAATCATTACATCCCTGAAAATAGATTCTACCTTGAAATTCTACAGACTCATCTTGTTATGCTGCTCTGTCTTACAGAGTGATCAGACATCTTTGATTACGATATGGTCAAAACCTCCCCAATTTGTACACAATGATGGAAAAGCTCCATCCTGCTGGTTGTATCACTCTGCAGGAAGTACTTATCTATCTACAGACTTCTGTAGTAAATATTACCTGTATTTATGTTTTTAAAAGTGACTTAAACGTGATGAACAGTCCCTACAATAAGGTGAACAGCAATTATCATCTCATGGCCACACCTCTTGTTTTAATGTTATATGTCATCTGTACAATTCAGTGGTCGGTATTTGAGCTAATTTTAAATCCAGACACATAACAGGAATATTTGAGGAATACATTTACATCTCTAAATGTTTGACTGGTTGCTTTTTTTCACAATTAAACTAATGACATTTTTCAGTGACTTCCTTGAGATTGGGCCTCACGAGCTAGCTACGACCCCTCCAGCAGCAGGCCCGTGTGGCCCATCAAACAAGACCCTGACTTCTGTCACAGTTGGAACAAATGTGTTTTGTGTAACTTTAGACCGCCACAGGGATGTTTTCTCTTCAGTTACTATCAGCAAACGAACACGGGCAATTAATGTGACGCAAGGTCGACACTTGGAC
>CM036536.1:22250921-22306068 GCA_020745685.1 Tautogolabrus adspersus
ACTTGGACATGAGAAACATTTGGATCAAAGTATTGTTTTGGATTTTTAAGTTGTATTTCAGGGAAGAACGCTGCGAGGGAGGGAGGAGGTTCAAGGTAAATATGTTCAGAGAGAAGGACTTGGATCAGGACGGATGGAGAAGAATAGACGAGGTGGATGGATGACGTGTAGAGACAATAAGCAGAGATCCCCTGACGCCATGGGCCTGGTGCCATGTTGATGTAAAAGCAAAATAACGAGCTATGGGAATTGTTAAGGTTACGGAGCCCAAAGAGGCCCTGAATCTATCTGAGCATGAGGCCCTACAACTCACTTGCTGTAGGATCTCTCTCTCTCAGAAACATATGGTGGCAATCTTTCCAGAACGCCGGGGGAACTGAGGGGGAAAATGGAAGTGAAAGGACATGAAGAAGAAGGAGGTTTGGGGGGTAAAAGGATATTAGAGGGAGGGGGTAGTAGGTACTTCACTTCCAAGAAGCAGGAGTCTGTATTCCATCTAAGAGCGAGTTGTTATGGATTGAACTGTAACTTTAAGATGAGCTTGTAAAAAAGTTTTGCGGCGTAAATCATGCAAAGTGAAAATCCCCCATGTGAGCGTCACGATTCATGCTTTTTACTAGGTTAGAGTATTCATGCTTTTTATTTCATTCTCCTATGAAACTGTACACTCGTGCAGCTCCACAGAGTGAATAACAACATTAGCACTATCGGTGGTTTCATGTCCTGGTTCTGTATAAGTTGTTGCAGAGAGATTTTTGTTATGTTAGATTCAGCTGGAGCGCTTCCATCCGACACACCCAGCACGAAAACATCAAGTCGTGAAGCTGTCACATTAGTGGGGGTGCAGCGTCGTTTAGGTCACATTAATTAGGTGATGTAATGTTCAGCATAAGAACCTCAACCCTGGAACCATTAAGCTGCACTTAAAGTGTTCAGAGTGGATCATTTGCAGCCATTCGTCTTTCTGCAGGAGGCTCGACTGTCAGTCATCTGGTCCCCTTAATGAGGGCTAAGTTAAAAAAATCGGCATGGGACAATTATCCTCTCATTTACAACTTCCATATTTATCAATAAGCTAATGGAGTAGATACGACCAAACACTGGATTTTACATGTGAATAACACTGTAAAATGGTGACGTAGTGTCTTTACATGCAGTTATGTACGTCTAATGTCATGTTTTGTAGCTTTCATGTATTTAACTGCTCGTACAGCAGGATTAATCAGAGCTGTAGACCGAATGTTTTCAGGATCTCAGAGGGTCGTAAAAAGTCATGAAGCAGAATCATGTTCTTAGATCTGTGCATGTTCCCTCTGTGCTGCGACAACATTCACATCAAAGTCCTGCACCCCAGGGACCAGGACTGGGTGCTGTGCTGCGGTTTGACCCTTTTGGTTTGATGTCCGAGAGTGAACAGCCAGGTAGAAAACCAGTGTGTGTGTGTGTGTGTGTGTGTGTGTGTGTGTGTGTGTGTGTGTGTGTGTGTGTGTGTGTGTGTGTGTGTGTGTGTGTGCGTGTGTGTGTGTGTGTGTGTGTGTGTGTGAGGTGGAGAGAACATTTAGTGGAACAAAGTTGGGATGACAAGAGTTCAAGAGTTCAGTAAATGTTGAAAAATCACTGTTGACTTTTGGGATATGCTGAGCAAGTCTGATGTTATGCTAATGCTGCAGAGTTCAGGAACAGGCCGACTGAGTCTGAACAACTTAAACACCAAGAAACTCTGAAGAGGAAGAGACCAGGAGCAAAAAGTTTCCAACAGAGCCAGACTGAGTACAGCTGATGTTCTTACATTTCAGCTTATTACTGAGTCAGTTCAAAAGTTAAACGAGGAGCAATAGAGCACATTAAGGATAGAAAAAACAAAATCAGCCATTGATGGCCAGCCATTATAAAAAATAAGCTTTAATCAAAATCAGTGGATCATATACACAGAGAGTTATTTTCCAATTCAGTAGTATAACTCTAAACTCTACAGAACTTTAAAGCATCTTTTAGCTCATTATTTTGGTTCACCCTCAGTGCCCCATATCGTCCTTTTTTGCAGGCAGCTTTGCTTTAAACTAATATTTTTGGGCCATTTTTGTCTTGACAGCTGAAGAGACATAGGAAATGTTGGGAGAAAAGAGTGGGGGATGACCTGCTGCAAAGGGCCATGGGTGGGTTTGAACCTATGGCCACTGTGACGAGGAGTATAGCCTCTGTGCATGGTGTTCGCGACATAACTCTACCTGGCATCCCGAGCAGTCGGTTTTGTTGATGTATTTCTGAAATAAAAAGAACCGTAGAACCTACTTGTGCATGGTTTTGAGCGACACTGTGATATGCACGAGCCAAAAATCCCTATTTTCATAGGAACTGCATATTTCCAGGTTACACAAAGATGGAGACGGTGCTGTTTTCAAAGTTTTGCACCCTGGAACCATTTTTCAAAACTTTGCGTCGTCAGGCAACCTCAAACGGCGTTTCACACACACACACACACACACACGCATGCACGCACGCACGCACGCACGCACGCACGCACGCACACACACATGCACGCACACGCACGCTCACACACACACACACACACACACACACACACACACACACACACACACACAAATGCAGAGATTCAGCCTCTTCCTCCACCTCTTAGTCCCCGTGTGATCAGGCCTCCCAGGCAGAGGATTCCTGGATGAGAGGAAGACCAACGCTGGTTGGATTGCTCGATTTCGAGTGGCTTCCAAGAGACGTCCTCAGGGGTCAGGGGTGGGGGTCCTCAGTGGGGGGTTACACCTGTACATGTGTCATAGGCAAACAATTGCTGTCCCTGAGTTATGAAGTGATTCCTGGATAAAGCATGGGAGGAAATTGCCTCCAGGATCCAGCAAAGTTTTCAGTGGGTTTTGCGTGTATGTGTGTGTGTGTGTGTGTGTGTGCCAGCCCCTCTTCTTTTTTTCCCCTCCTCTCTAGTTTCCCTCTCAGTCCTGACACTCTCAATAGTCCAGGCAGCAGGGTCTCCTCCAGAGCTCTGACTTCATTCACAAGGAATGTGTGAGTCTGTTGCTCTGACACACACAAACATACACACGCAAGCACGCAATAAGAAATACACACAAAAACACACACACACGTATTCAGGCAAACACAGATGGATTAGGGTTAAAGCATGCACGCACAGTCACACTGCTGTCTGTGGAGGTAGGATATCTGGCAGCAGCAGGTGGTTTAAGAACAGTTACTGGAATCACAGTGGTTCTGCCTGCGCAGCTGCATCACGGAAAAACTTCTCACTCATTTTTAGGAAATTAGACAGTGTAAAGGTCTTGAAAGGCAACAATCCTGGTTTACATTTTTCATTGTAAACTTTGAGAGCTTAATTTACTCGCTCATTCACACCTACACAAAACTTAAGTGTCTAGTTCACTAAATCCGCACAGAAAAGTTTAGACTGAGATTGCCCATGTGCTCAAAATGTGATGCATGCTGGGATTGGCTCCATACCGCCTGCTGACCCTGATTAGAAGTGCATTGTACTATATAATGACTGGAGGAATAAATGGATGGGTACATTTCAGATGCACTATGCACGCAGACTTGGTGACATCTCTGAGTCCTGAACTGAAATCAATCCACATGCTGGATTCATACCCGGACAGTTTCATGCCAGAGGAATTCAGGCACTACTCTCTCTTAGCTGACTCAGAAATCTAAAGTCTTTTTGCGTCCCCTCCTTATAGTGGAAAAACTAGGTCACGGACTTCTCATCTCTCCATGATTTTAGTGGAACTTTTAATTTTATTATGACTGTGCTTATAAATGAACAAATGTTTACTAGAGCTCCTTGTGCCAAAAGAGAAGTCGCCTAAGGAAAGAAGTAACTCATATTCTATTCTGTACTTTGGATTGCTGCTGAGGAAGAATGTTGCCCTGAAACAGAACTTTTTTACTGATTGTCTTTCCAGTTACTGGAAAGATGTTCAGATAACTGACCTTAAGGGGGTCCAGCTGCTCATCACAGTCACATGAGAGGAGTTTGGATGCTAGAGGCCAAATTTGGGCAATTTCTTATGGACTATCTAGATCATACAATAAATGTTGACTAAGTTATGGTCAATAAGTGCAAAACTGGTTCTGGTTCTGACTGGCAAAGGTGTTTAATTTTTCAATTCAACTGGCTAATTGCAGAAATCCCTAAAATGAATGAGTGATAGCGATGTTTGCTGCAGATAAAAAGGACTACACAAGCTCATAGGCTGAGTAGAACAGGTGGGTTTTCAGAAAAACAGGTGAGCTTTGTGAAAATGTCCAAGGATGTATGAGTTGTGTATTTCTCCAAGGAGAGAAAGACTATGCCCATGATAGTCTGCAGGTTGCTCTGAGGAGTGGAGAGCAGACCAGTGTCAGAGGAGCGGAGGTTTGCTGGACGGAGCCTAGCGGTGGAGATGGTCTGAAGGGGCGTGCAGTGATTTGTAGGTGAGGAAGAGGATTTTGTATGACTTCACCAGGAGCCAGTGAAGATGGATGAGGGCTATGATGTCACAGTTCAAAGGTGAAATAAACCCAAATGTACAACTCAGTTCAGTAGCAGTAGTCTTTACTTACAAAAAATACAATGATACAAATCCAGGCAGACCAACAGAGTTAAAGGGGTCAGGCTGCGGCTCTTTACAGACATGTTTTCTTACGGCTGTCAAATGATTTAATTTTTTTGGTCGCAATGAATGCTTTTTCAGTAGTTAATTGCAATTAATTGCAATTGTTATTGCATGTTTGCCATTCCAACTTCACTTTCTGTTTGGCAAAAAAAACAACTAAATTTATTTTGAAATAAGGAACTTCCTGTAGATCGAAAGTTATAACATTCACTAAACCACGGAAAAAGAACTTGCTATGGATCGAAAAATAAAAAACTGTTGAAGGCAAATGGGGAAAAAAGGGGAAATGTTTGATGCCAGTGGATATTACTTTGACTCGTCAACTGAGCTGTTGTTTTTAAAGTGAAATAAAGCATTCAAAGGCACCAGGGTTTCCTTTATCTCCATCACTGGAGCTGTTGGAAGACACTGCGATGGATTAACTACCCTGCACCACAAGGGACATAATGGCATATGATTATTTTGATTAAAAATCATTATTTTCTGACCATAATCACATTGTGATTAACACATTAACACTGACAGCCCTATAGTTTTCCTGCATACAATACCATATAAAGTACCAACAGAAAGAAGAACGATTCCAACACCAACATTTCCTGTCCCTGTCCTAAAGACTCTTCATGCCTCTACAGATATCTGAGATATCCACCAGTCTGTCTGCTGTCCTACATTCTGTACCACCTCTGATTCTCAAAATCTAAACCTCTCAGTTTCCCTCTACGTATCTGTGGTCACTCCCTCCTTAAAAATAGACCCCAACCAAGTTTGGCCCTTCAGCTGACCCAACACGGCTGCAGCATTATCCTCTTTCAGTCATTGAGCAGGCAGACAGGTGTGCAGCAACACCAGTCTCTATCCACACTTGTACCTGCCAACTTGGAGTGCTGGCAGGATTCAGAGGAGTCGTTGTCACCATCATTTATAGGGTCGGTGTTCCTGGATCAAAGCATTGCCTGCGTGGTTGAACCTGGGCCCGTCAGTAAGTGGAGAAGGTGTGCATGCCAGGCTTATGTGGTCCACTCTGAGCCATATTGTCTCTGCTTACGGCTGTCAGATTCAATCCACCTGTATATAATATCACACCGGATTTAAAATTAGCCTGTGAATACCAGAAATCAATCTGGAGCAAACAGAGATGGTAAATAAAGAGGTACAAGTACTTCATTACGTTCTGCAAGAAGAGATTTTAGGTTTCAGTTCTTATACTTCATTTCTTTTTAACATTTTACATTTACCCCCTACTTTTTAACACAAACATCTGTACTTTTCACTCCTTACATTTTAAAAAACAGGCCCATTACTTTTGCTCTAATGCATTGGAGGAGAATTAATCATTTTAAATTTGCATCATCACAAACCTTTCCAACGTCCACATCAATCATCCTGAATGGATGGATAGTTACACAAAGAAATCTGATTCCTTGGTTTGTCCAACAGATCATATGATACAAAGGTTGACCATGTGTTCCAATTTGTGCGGGACTGAACTATTTTTTTGTATCAGTTGTCCTGCAAATTGAAACAATGTCCTGCATTTGATTGGCTCTATAGTCTTCCAAAGTGCAGGATAGTTGCCTTTCTAAAACCTGGCTTTTATCCAATGGCTGTATGAAAGCAAGAGAAAGCTATCACTATGGACTCCATCAATAAGCATACACGTGACATCGAGGTTCACCAACCTGTCACCATCTTTGTTGCCTAGGTTAGGCCCCACTGCTACAAAACAAAGACACAAGCTACTGGGATGCACTTCTTGTAGAAAAATTACAGAAACTACAACAAAGAAAGGAGATGCAGCTACAACAAAGTCTGGGAAAGTATTTACTCTTCGGGGACGACGCCCAGAAACATGTTTGTATCTTTTTTTAGTTGCATATGGAGAAGAAGTTGAAGCGACACACTGCATGTGAGACTCACCAGAAACACCTGGCTCATAGAGAGAAATGTTGGTCTTTCGATACGTTCCTCCTAAACCAAAGAGGATTGCCGAACGGAAAAAGTAACAGCAGCTTCAACAACAATCGTTTTTATTTAAATCCCATGGATGTACGAAAGCAGTGGGCATAGTTACAGATGTGCTTCACCTGCCTCTGTGGAGATATAAACAACCTGCAGAGTGTGTGTGACCAAATCAACCTGTGGAAAGCATTGTTATATTGTTGCTATATTTTTTTTATTTTAACTAACATTCATACATGATCCAACACAAACGTACTCTTTGTCCAACATTTGGCCTGTTGGCAACTGGTCACCCTAATGATACAGGACAGACTTAACCTTGTGAAAACTGGGTAAAAGGCGTATGAAGACAAACAGACGAGGGAAACTGTTTGGTGGAGAAGAGGTGTCTATAGTGAACGTGATGTCTAAGGGCGACGGAGAACTTGGAGCCACATGTCTGAAAGTGAAGCAGCCAACATGGCCGATGTACGACGAGCAGCAGATTCAGAGCAGAGAGACTCTCCCCATGGGGCAATGTGAATGATCATTATTTTCCCTCTGTTGCTCTTTGATTTTAAGTAAGAATGATTTCAGTTTCTCCAAATATGAGCTGAGCTTCAGTTAGCTTTGTACACAAACTAGAAATATCCTTCAGAGAAACCCTTTTTACTTTGACACTGTGAACACATTTCAGAGCCATAAGTGCAACACTTCTGCAGGAGACAAGTTCCATCACTAATTTACTTTTTCTTTTTTTACGCACAGATCAGTATACTTCTACGAGATTAAAGAAAATGAGTAGTTGTGGCTCCTCTGGGAGCAGAATACTTAAATAACTCATCAGTTGAAAACAGTTGTGGGCAGAATTTTCATGGAGTGACTCACAGATGAGTTAACACACTTCTGCTCAAGAGCCCACCCCCACCACCCTCCCTTCTGAGTCCCACACCCCTTCTATCATCCAGCCTCATATTGTTGCCATTAACATCATGACACAGAGGGAGCAGATGAGGAAAAATGGGTGTGTCTGACGCTCTCTATTACGCATTCATGGACCCTGAATTCACTTCGGTGATGGGGATTTATGATTATTGATGACCCACTTCCACACAGGTCAGAGTTACATTCCATGGCTGAGCATGAGGAGCAATCCAAGAGTGACTCGGAGGACTAAAATGCCTTCCTGAAAGTGCTCGCCTGCCGCTCGGGTTTACTGGCTGTATATGGTCGGTCTACAACAGCTGAGCTTGCTGCTAGGGTCAAGTGTGTGTGTGCACCTGTCAATAAGCACAGGATGCAGCATGATGATGTGTGTGTGAGGTGTGTGTGTGTGTGTGTGTGTGTGTGTGTGTGTGTGTGTGTGTGTGTGTGTGTGTGTGTGTGTGTGTGTGTGTGTGTGTGTGTGAGTGAGTCAGAGTGGTCCCGAGTGCAGGAAGTAGTCTGCCTGGCATCCTCATTGAAGCCTCATAAATACATAGTCAGCCTTTAAACACTAATTCAGTCCATTAGCCTTGGTATGAGGAATCATTTAAGTTCTTGGAATAATTAGCGTTTATGCTATCCATTCGATGTTGACATTAACAGCATGGCGACTTCTACATGATGCTGAGCATGTGACATGTTAACAGATAACCTCTGAATTTCACTCATGGAGAAGTTAAATTAGTTAACAACTCAAAATATCTGCAATCTGGCATCAATGGATAAAATGAGTTAGGAAATAGTAACATATTTGTGCCGGTTTCTGTGTCCAAAAGTAATAAACGTTTGATAGAAGTAAACAGGAACAATATACCGAAACATCTTAAACTCAGTGAAGCTGTTTGGAGATAGTCTCTGTCTATTTTCTCTGGAATCTGTGACTAATCTTATTTAAATCAGAGAAGTTCATGTTGGGTAACACTGACCAGGAGGGTAATGCTGCACACAACAACACATGCGTGCAGGTTTATATAAAATATGTGAAATAATATGTGAGACTAATGTGGCTTCGTGCATCTAGTCACATGTATGCATGTACTGCAGAGTATAAATCAATGTGAAGAAATGCATTAGTCCTGCTGTAACTCTGAGGAGCTGCTCTAACCATGACAAATCTTCTTTCAAATGTAAATGTTTTTATCCAGGTTTGTTCCATTAAGATCAGAGCTGTCTTTTTACATGGGAGACCAGGCCAAGAATACACAGTTTAAACAATAAGAAGATGAAGAAGTAGGTACCAGTAACGTCACATTTATCAGGTTAGTCTCACAAAGCCTTGACTCGACAAACTCTATAATCTTAAAAATGTTCATGTTAGTACGCTTAATCTACATGACTTTTAAAATGTTTTGCTGGTTTAAAGATGTTTTTGCATCACAGGCATGAGGAGGAGAACCTTCAGCATGAGGTTTATACTGTCAGTTTTTATATCTGCAAGTAGCATTGTAGCTGCCATCATGCTAGCTAATGTTAGATTAGGGGTAGAATATTTAGCGTAGCTTGGCAACACTATTAGCTGCTCTGTCTCCTTGCAGACAGCTGCTCAGTGAAGCAAAACAAGTTTGCATGCACATTCTGAGTCGCTTTAATTGCATTTTACAATTTTCAAAAGGGTAACATATAAGTGTTAGAATGGGGAAATTGATGTACCTTCAAAAAAACCTCTCTTTCCCAATGTAAGCTTATGAGAAAAAACATTTTTGGCAATGGCATCATGTGATGCATTAATACCAGGTTCGGCCTGGCTTCAACGGTTGGCACCCTTCTTGGGAGCTAGATAATATCTAAAGCAGCCATTCCCAAATTTAAGAGAATGCCATATCGACATATAAAAGAAGAAATCCCAGGCCCTCTCAGAACTCCAACCAAGAATAGCTGAGTCTAAGACTAAGTATTTCCTTGTTTATTTTCGTTTCCTAAAAAGAAAACGTTTTACGAACAGTGCATTAAATAGTCCATCCATACATCCACATACTGTATGTAGAACAACTTGTAAAGCAACAATAAAGGGCAAAACTACTGAAATCTTTTATTCATATTTTGTATCTGACCTTTCGCGACCCATCCAATGAGCCATGCACCATGGATCTGTAGCCCACACTTTGGGAATCACCTATTTGTATTGCTACATTGGTATTTATTTTAAGTACTGACAAAAGCATCCATCATTTAATTGTTGAAACTAACACTGTTTCCCAGTCTGTGTGCTAATCAAGAAGACTAGATCTGTTAACCCCTTACATCCCTTTATAGACTGAACATTGGTACTGTACCAAGTTCTAAGACCAGATCAATTTGTTGATGTAACTTGCAGTCTTTGCAGAAAACCTAAAACCATTTCATTTTCAAATTCAAGAACAAGTTGCACAATTTCCATTGTGAATGTCAATAGCAGGAATGTTCCAAATAAAAGACGACAAGCACATGTTTGGTGTGGGACGAGACCAGATGATGATGATGTTGCCAAACATCTCGGGACATTTGGCAGGAGCAGTGATGGGAAATGAGAATCAAACAACTTACAATCAGATGTCTCATTTGTGTCTAAAGACTTCCTCGTGGAGGTTTTGTGTTTGGTTTTCCTTTTTCCTTTTGACTCATCCCATAAAAATAAATATTCCTCTTGATTTCTCAACAAAAGAACACAGAACAAACAAACCAAATCAAAGGCAGGGAGCTCAAACACTTGCTGTCTGTATGTTTAGTCGGTACATGATGGCTGGGTGGTGGTCTGCTTCTTGTCATCTTTATTAAACTCTGCAGCTACATCCGCTATGAAGTACATATTATAGTTTTATACTGGGATGTAAATGTAAAGTTTATTTGAACAATATTTGTAACAGGTTGTTATTGCATTTATCCCTGCAACTTTTTGGCACATCAAACCACTAATCCTGCATTCTTCAAAGCACACGTTGGTGCTCTAACAGCCGATCCTGTGAAGTCGTAATATGAAACATGGATGTTCAGAGTGAGACATCATGACTGTGTCGATGGGTCGGAGCTGTTCTGAATCAGCACCTTGACAGCTTTCACTCCTATTCCCTTTAGAAGGACATAAATGCTGACAAGTCAGAGGAGAAGCATGTAAAATCTCACCCTTACATGATGACAGCAGCAGGCCGCACAGACACACACAAACATGAGATCACACTTATGCACAAATAGAATCACAGTTTCCAGAGGCTGCAGGGGGGGAAAGAGTTAGTTGATCACAGACAAAACTAGTTAACAAAGCAGTAGGACATACTTACAGTATGAAGGAATGCACGAGAATCTTTCATTAGTTCTGGAAAACTTTATCCTCAATCTGCTTCTCAAATATCTGCACCAGGGCTGCAAGTGCTCTCCCAAAGAGCGACAGAAGCAGAGGGACACTTCATGAGACACTTTAACCCAAATCCCCACAACCAGCCGGTATTTACCAGCTTTTAGCCAGTATCACGGCCAAACTATCCGCCTGGAAATATGTTAAATAAACAGTAATAAAACAATTATTGAATGATGAATTATGTTTACATGGACAATATTTGCAGATCATTTAAAAAATGTGCCCTTTTTTTATCTCTATCAGATCACCAATCACGATGATAGGCTACACTAATCTAATGTACAGTCTGCCATCACACTGATCTAAAACTGTGATGTGGGAGCATGAGTCGCACGTCAGGCAGAGTGGTGCTCCAGTACTGAGAGGACTTTTAAGACATTTAATTATTTCATTATAATGAATTAACAAAAGCATTTGTGCGTTTCATTGCTGTTAAATGTAGGTCATTAAGCATATATGGCTATTTAAAACATATGTCTGGTAGTTGCATCATATGGCAAGAATTCTGGGATGTTGGCTGTCAAAAAGAAAAATCTAGCGTAAACTTTACCCACAACTCACACTGCACTCATAACTCAATCATGCTCGTTTTATGGGTGAATTAGCAGTTTAAAGGGAAAGGACCTGTTGTATGGAGGTACAGCTACAGATCAACACAGAAAACGATTTGACAGAGAGGAACTGATGTCTTTAAATGCACCGTGGAGATCTGAATATTGAGCTGATGGTTCATGCAACTTATAGAGGAGGTGAGTTTGAAAAAAAAAAAAATTAGAATTCAATATATGTCCTATCTTTTCAAATAGACTTAACACAAACAGGAAACCATTCAGCCTCCGGGCTTCTGTAGTTCTCTTGGCACAGGTCGTGACCTCATCACCTCTCACCTCTGACCTGAATGCCCAGCGCGGACTGTCAGGAAGTTATGTGCAGGAGAGAAGTTCTGCCAGACTGAAAGACAAGCCCAGATCAGCAAACACACATGGAATAAAACAAAATAAAGAGACACCTTTCAATTTGCATACCTGTCAGAAAGAAAATTAATTACTAGGGAAGGTCGATCGGAGGGTCGAGGGTTCGGTCCCTTGTGTGATCTTGCGGGACTGGTCTCGTCAATTAGAGCCCCAGCTCTCTGAGAGGATCTGAATTAAGGTTTGTCTACTGGAGGGTTTGTGACACATCCCCTGTCTCCATTGACATTATAATACCACAAATTGGCTGTTGATGGTAGTGATGATGGTGACGATAAGAGTGATGATGAGGATGATGATGTTGTGGATGAATATTGCTTTGTTACACACGCGCACAGACACACACACACACACACACACACACACACACACACACACACACACACACACACACACACACACACACTACCCTTAATTCTGTTCTCTTAAAATTTAAAATATGAGTTTGGGTGAAACGTGAATATAGCCCCTTTTTCTGGCTTGTACTCATTTTAATTGTCTTTCGTGTTGTTGTGTAAGTGTGTTGTCCTTTGTCTTGCAATATTAAAAAACAAAAACAAAAAATTACTAAATGTTTTATTTGGTGACGATCATATCCTGCAACAAGAGCAAGACCATAGACTGTCTGCCTGTGACTGGTGTGATCTCTGTGCATGTGATTAAACTGCTCGATTGTTTTCTGCAGCCAGCATGATCTTCTCCGCTCTTTTGTTGATATTGTGAATGTGTTAAACTACAGGAAGCACTGACATAAAAGCACAAACTGTCACAATAGCTTTGTATGATGAACTTGTCTCGTCTGGCACTTCCGGATCGTTCTTTTTATGTCACGTCTTGTCTCTTGAGCTACATGAATGTATACATTGGCTATGGATGTGCGTTGTATTCAAACAGAAGTGGGTAACATTTTATCCTTTAGGGCTCTATTAGAGCCCATCAAGAGCCTGTTATCAACCCACCTGGGCCGATTAATGTGCGGCCTACATTGATGTGAGGACAAAAACTGCTTGACTCCAGTTGAGTACCCCTTTGTGGTCCCACTTGGATGTGCTGCCAGGGTTATGGTTACTAACTTGGTAGCAGAGCCCAAGAGGGGTATACAGCATCACATTTTGAAGCTTAGAGACCACTGACTAAGCCGGTGTTTTCAACGAGCTGGTAGTTAGAACCTGTTGCATTAAGAAGTGTTTCATTAGAGTGATGGAGACATCTGCCCACTGCCAACAATTGTCATTGTAATTAAGACCATCAGGCTGTTTGATGGCACAGAATGGCACTGATGTGGCACATTTCCATCCAAAGCCCCTCAGAGACCTAACTCTCTCAGCTGTTCTTTAATTGGACAAGCCTTTTGTTTCCTATCACAAAGCTCCCTCTGTGCTATCTCTCCTCTCTGAGCTCTCATGTGCTCTATCACAGGACCGGGCCGCCATTAAAGCCAGAGGTCTGTGGTTAATGGCTCAATAATGTGTGGACTGTTTGAGTGGAGGGGGCAACACAGGACCCGAAACAGGAGGAATGCAGGATGCACTGAGTAAGGGGGTGACACAAACAGGACCTTTGTGAGGAGGATGAAGATGGCATCACAGTAACTTGAAGCAAAGACTTTTACTATATTTTCCGTGTTCACATGTGCTGCTTCTGGGTTCAAAACACTACCTGATACAGTGTTGACCACTTTGCCACTAAACATATCCTCTTCCAGACTTCATCATTTTGTTTCTTACTGCAGAGCATCACTACAGCAGGTTGGAGGCAGTCTATGTTGGATTACATTGAATGACAAAACTTACTATTGTTTGGATGAAGTTGACAAAAAATTTCAGAGCTTAAACAAGTCTCCCCTTTCTCCTAGTCTAGTCCTAGAAAGTACCTGTAAGAAAATTAAGACGACTTGTGAGACTGAACCTTCATTTCGAGACCAGTTTGAGGACTCGTATCATTTTTCTTTTAGCTCAGGTCTTTTAGACAACTGTAAGAAATATAAAATATTTCACAAGGTTCACAGTGAAAACACTCACAATATGTCTAAACATAGAATATAAAAAAGATATCAACCGGAATTTTTACTTTGCATACAAGATAACCATAGGCTATATAAACATGGACAAAGTCTGAGTGACATCACCCATTGGTTTTTTGACTGGTTTGGAAGCCAATCCACGGCCGTCGCCTTACTGGAAATGCTGACTCTATCAAACTTGACTACAGTCAACTTTACGACAGGAAGAGCTGGAGCTGAGGCAGGCCTGAAACCTCCTGACAAACCTTTACAACGCGGATGCTTGCAGTTAGATTAGCTAGCCACTAATTATGCATAAGTTGTATCCTTATTAGAATCAAACGGGTGAGAATTTACACTGTACAATATATGCCAATCAAGACATTAACTAATCTGAACAAAATTTTTTTTGTACCAGGCTGTAAACATGTTTATGTGTTGTGTAAAATTGGACATTTGAATACACTTCTGCATTGACTTATAATTGTACGTGTACAACTCCAGAGGTTGCTGCTTGAAGGTAATGCAAGATCACATGAAGTATTTTGTTATTATCCCATTTACACATCAGGCAAATGGGATAATAACAAAAAAATGTTGTGCATTTTATATCTGTGTTTGAGATTACAAAGAAAGTAAGTTCTCACCTCATGTGTGAATTGCAATCTTGTTTGTTTTTTAATGTTTGGATAGTAAAGCTCCTCTAGTCTGAGCCTAAGAAACTTTGTAATGAGCCCTTCTTCAATTCTCAGGCTGACTGGATGTTCTAAAAATGTCCACAAGGTTATTGAGTGCTCTTATGCAACTCATTGCCAGAGAGAAAAGTCTGTTTTCTCACTCTGGACCTGAGGATTGTTGCCTTTCCCATTAGCAAGACCTGTGAATATCTGTGTCTCAGTGTGTGTGTTTAATATACACACAATAACAAGAGCAGGTCGGTGGATGTCTAACGCTGCTTCCTGTACATCACTCATAACACTGAGGGTCAGAATGAGAGTGTGGGACTGAAGTTTGGAGGACTGCTGAGTAAGCGGTTTCTGTTACACCCTGAAGCTTTATCTCTCCTCCTGTGTTATTCCTTCAACACACTTACTGTAACACACACACACAGCTGACCAACCAAAGCTCCGACTGTAATCTTCAAAGCTCAGAAAGATGAGAGACTTTTTCCTCTACAGGCGTTTCTTCAAAGCTTTCTGAGTGCCATGGATGCGTGTGTGTGTGCGGTGGAGGTGCTGATAATTTCCTCTCAGGTTGGGACTTCACACAATGACCACCTTGAACCTGTAATGACTTCACCCCTCTGTAGCCTGTAAGGAAAAGTCCCATTACTGTAACAAAGTGTTCCTGAGCCACAGGTGGGAACTGTGCACTGACACGCACACACTGCTCACACACCAGACTGCTTAGCACATAAAAACCTACATCTGACTCCTTTAAAAATATTTTGCCAAGCTCTAACTCTGAAGAAAGTAAGAAAGAGAGGGGGAAGGAGTGAGGAAGGAAAAAGAGACGAGTTGGACTTCCCCTAACTCCCTCTGAAAAGCCATGACACTCTTCTTCATGGGATTTTTCTACTTTAAACCATGCCTGACTCACTCCAAAGCACATTCATAGCACATTGTGGCCTTTCCCATGATACACATTAACTAATAACACTAAATCACATTTCCTCAGGTATGTGTAAGCAGGGATATAAGTGCTCCTCTGTCGCTCTGTGAGCACGGTGGTCATGAGTTATGATTTTGCAGCCTTCTCCTCTCCAGCTCTGGATATTAAGGCGTCTGCTCTCCACAAAGAAGATTATTCTTGTCTAAATTGTTTAGTGGATGACCTGATAGGTATTTGACCTTGGGGAAAGCACGTTAATGTGTGTAAGTGTGTTCACTTTATATGTAATGTGGCTAAAACTGAAGTTTTGCCGTTCTTTTGGTCAGCCAAAAAACAAAGCAAAACAAAAATCTGGGCTATATTTAACATATTTTGGGGTGCTGGTGAACAGGTACTGAATGTTTTTGTATTGTTTTAGTGTAGAGGGCTGTGATATCTGCAATTGAAAAAACTAAAGGTCTATCTCTGTAGGGATCCTTTCTGTAATATTGTCATTTAAACCCCAATATATATCACGACATGGCCGGGTTTAGAAATACCAGAATAACCCTTTATGTAAGATGTCTCGACACTGTTTGATGAATGATAGAAAGGCATTTGTCCTTGAGGATGCCAAGTTATTTTCTGTGTGTTCATGTGTGTTAATTTGAGTCTGTCTAATTAATGCTGCTATGTGGAGTATTCATTAAGGTAATGAGTTTGGCAAATTAACACAGATCCAGTATATTGGTTGGACGATGGCTCGGGCTCAGACCTCAGACATCCAGAAATTGTAAATTGAAGCCAGCAGTGGTGTTTACTCTGCGTGCTCTGACATTACATGCAAACACTGGAGGACAGGAGCGGAATTGAAGAGAAAATGGTGCAAGTAACAGAAGTAGCCATGTGTTCATTTAATCCAAGCACTGTGAGGGTAAAATATTCTCAGTGTTAACCTGTTGAAGCGAATCTCCAACGTGTACATTTGAAAGTTTAAGTTGCGCAGACACACATTGGGAAATATCAGGACACAGCAGCATGGTTTAGCTTCTCTGTGAATTTTGTTAAAAGTGTAAAAAAAACGAGATGTTCCGAAGGTGTTAGTAACATAAAATAATCCAAGTGTTCAGGTTATGTTGGTTAGAAATAGAGCAGCCCAGTTTAACCAGCAGCAGGTGGAATTCTCATTGGGAGGGCTGGGTGGTTTGATTACTGAATGCTAATTTAGGACCACAGCCAGTTACATTTAGATTGAGCAGGACAGAGATACTTCCCAGAAAGATGATGATGGGCATCTGAAATATTTACAGCTACAGTATGAGGAGTGTATGGTAACACTAACATGCAGAGTTCTTTATCAGGACAGCCAAGAGTCTGAGCTGGATCTGTCTGCAGCTGGAGTGGAAAATACCTGCAACTCTTTCCTCAACAAAAAAAAAAATGTCAGGACCGGTCAAAACTCAGTGTGTGTGAGTCTGGATATAAGATACAAACACACATGCTCTGCAAAATGATGGATATACCATGTCCCTGTTTGCTTCTCCAAACTCGTCCTTCTCCAGAACTCATTTCTCTTTCTTTACGTTTGTGTGTGCATGTTTGTGTGTGCGTGGATGTGCACCTAAGATGATGGAAAGAACGGGGCAAACTTTGGCCTTAATAACAATGAACGCACACACACGTACACAGAGAAATGCAGACTTTAGTCCCAGCGGTGCAGAGTGCAGATCCAGGACCTGTCTGAGCAGCCTGGAAAGGAACACGGCTCCCAGCGCAGTCATATAGATGCAGGTATGATATATACCACTCTGAGACCTCCAGGGAGAGCTGGAGGAGTAGAGGAGAGGAATGGAGGAGAATTTGGGACCAGAGGAACAACTGGTGATTCAGTAGCAGACTGCAAACATGAAATCAACAGAAGAAAATACTTCAAAGAGCAAGTGAAGCACAAATGAACCCACAAAGCAAAGAGCAAAGTGTCATTATATCATAACATCACAATCACAATACGTCCAGAAATGTTTAAAAAGGGGCTCAGAAGAGATGCAACTGACTCTGTTCCTTAGTTACTTTGTGAGTTTGCAATAGAATGTCTTCTTTTCCAGCCAGAGTTCTTGCCTGAAGAAATATGATCTCCTAGTGTGTGGAGATCACGGCCGAGATTCATTCACCAACAACCAGAATCCTGACTCTTAAACTGTAAATGTCCCAAATGTTCTAAATCAAAATGTGACTTCAAAGGACACAAACATGGAGGACAATGCAGGAAGGATTGGAGAACGTTTTCTGACTTTTTACTTCAAATTCTCAAAGAAACAAGAAAAATCTCTCGATGAAGTTGGGGAAACGATGTACACATGCATGGGCTGTAGATATACAGAGCGAGCTGGAGGTGAGTGAAAATTGATTTACTGCCATTTAACTGTCAGCTCACTTCCCAATTGGCTATCGTTTCGTTCCATGTCATGTGACAATACACAGTGTGTGTGCTCGGCTGTCCTCGAGGTGCCTCCCACACATCAGGAGATCAGACCATAAATATTCAACATGTTAAATATTCATGATTTGAAATCTGGGCAGCCCCCGATGTTCTTCAAAGCAGATTGGATCACTCTTGACAAACCACAGGAACATCTGACAAGATCGTCTTTAAAACCATCATTAAAACCAAAATCTGGACTTTGATTAGTTTTGTTCGAATCAGGCCCTACATTGTCATGTAGTTTGTACCCCACTGAAGGCCATGAAAACACTGCAAAGCTTTTTATTTTCTCCCTTATTTCTGTTGACACACAAACACACACCATTAAACTCTGTCAGTTCCACCCACTGTTTCTATGGACTCATAACAACATGGTCAGTATGACATCACTGAAACACTGAGCTGGAAGGACGACTGTGTGAGAGACGATGAGATTATCTGGAAGCCAGCCGTGAGTCTTTACAGATGGGGACATGAAGCTGGTCACAAGCATCATATAAGCTAGTTTTAATTGACCTTCATAACCACCCCCCCGGAGCTGGAACAGTACAGAGCATGTGACTGTGCAGCAGTGTCTGTTTGTCTGTGTTTGTATTCATGTGAGTGGCTCATTTCACAGAAAAGATGAAATCTATATCCAGGCTTTTTATTTATTTTTATTTTTAGTTGTTTCGACACACTGATCCCAGTTTGACGCAGCAGGCTCTGATTACTCTCCTTTCTCAATCCGCCTGTCTGCACCCAGAATGGCATCACCACCACCCAACCACCACCACCCGACACACTCTGACAGCTCATGATATACTGGCACCATGTGCTCTACACTCTCAGGCTTACAAAACCCCATCCAAAATAATTCACTTTGAGTATTTTTGGAGTTACACATGATTTGGTAACTTTAGCCTGCTTCATCTCGTGTCTTTCTCAGGAGGTTCTGGTTCTCTGTGTCATCGTCTCTGTAGGAGATGTTGTTCACGCTGGTGTTATCCGCTCCGACATTTCAAATCAAATAAGAGTCACGCCTGAAGGTTTGTCAAACAAAATCTGAATCAAGAATCACGTCAAAACAGTTTCAATTCTTCAACCATTTTCCTTTACAGTGTGTGTGAAGTTCAGATTTGTTCTTAACAGGAACATCTGCAAACAAACTAGCAGAGTGAGAAAGAATACCATCAGCTTGTGTTTTTTGAGTCAAGTGTTTTATAAAGAAAAAACACAGCTGTTTTAAAGAGCAAGTTCTGTGGTGAAAACAGACCTGTGTCCGAATATTGTAGGCCAGTGCATCCCTAATTTTAACCCCTTCCACCACAAACTTGATCTTAAGTGACATTTACAGTGTGTCTTATGATCCTCACCTGTTATGATAATCCAGTTGCATGTGAAACTTTTTAAAACAGAATTTTAGAGAAAAAAAGGCCAGGACATTCACATTCACTTCCTTGCTGTTTATCACATGTCAGTTAATAAACACTCTCTGAATGGCGTTGCTGGAAGTTCTTGCAAAGTTTGCTGACCAGCGGTGCTAATTGGATGTGTCTAACTAAAAAGCCTTTTTACACATATGAACTATGTGATACGTGTGAGTCGTTGATGGTTGATGTGTTGTGTGTCTGTTGTGTTGTGTGTCTGTTGCGTTGTGTGTCTGCAGTAGTGCTTTGTGTTTCTGCTGTGTTGTGTGTCGCTCTGGTGTGTATGTGCTGCTTCAGAGCTTCAGCCGCTCTGTGAGTGAGCTGCCCGCAGGAAGTTCCCACTGCTCTGCCTATCAGGGCGGAAAATGAGTGTTTGTCGCCCACTTTAGTCACAACTCTCTCTCTCTCTCTCTCTCTCTCTGTCTCTCTAACGCGCACTCTCTCTCACACACACGCACACGCACACGCACACACACACACACACACACACACACACACACACACACAGTTCAACAGTTATGGATCACTGCCTCGCGTCCTTTTTTCCCACAGCATTAAGCAGACTAACGGGGATCTAAGTGTTTAATTGAGCCTGAGCTGTTTGGTTATTCTGGTTTTAGGAAGCGCGCTTAAATACCCAAATTCTTTCATGAGAAAGTTATTCTTGTTCTCACTTTGACATGTGGGTCATGTGCGTGTTGACTTTGATGCTAAGATTTGCAGATTTGTAAAAAGTAAAAAGTCAAGCTTTGTCAGGTCTGTCTTCAAGAGGAGAAGAAAACAACTTTTAAAATGTTTGTTGAATGGAGGTCAGTTCGATTATTGTTGATGCTTTCAGGTAGTCAGGGAATCTAAATGCTGATTGGCTTTCGTGATACAGCATCAAACAGATTCGTATCTCAAGCTGTTACATTTAGCACTGATTGTTAGCTGACTACATGTACTACAAACAGAAACCAGAACGTTTTAAATGCTTAATATCCAGACCCCTGTGTACAGATTCTACATTTGTATGTGGAGTTCTCAATTTAGAGACTACCAGAGTTTTAAATGGAATTTTACACTATAGACTCAGCCCACAGGGGGCGCCAAAATCCATCCAAACTGAAAATACCACACAGCTGCTTTAAATTAAAGTTTTAATGTTTGATATTGATACTGTTTGCTGAAACATTTTATGAGGATGAAATAATTCAGTTTCTCGAAACCCTGTTGTCTACTTTATCTATGATGTAACTGTTAATATTCAGCTGTTTCATTCAATTCCTCTCATTTTCATTAGACAAATATGTTAATTATAAACGTCATTGTAAAACAGTTGTTTCGCTTGACCTGTTTAGTAGTTTTCTTACATTTAATTCCTGTAATCCAGTTCGACTCCAGCCCTGTGCTGGGATCAAGATCATCCAGCTTTCTTTTTTTTTTCTGAATCAAAGTTTCACAATCCTTCTCAAAAGTTTCAATCATCAAAAATTTGAGGTTTCATCTGAATACAAACCAAGACTGGATAACCTGATCTAATACTATTTTGCAATCCTTTATTTTTCTTTTGCACAACTCATTCTCAAGATTTTAACCAATCGGATATCTCTATCTCTCGGGTACTGCAGGATGAGCTGATCAGTGCAAACGTCTTATAAAACACAGAGAGGAGATAAACAGAAGTATGGGTATAAATACTACATCCATTTTATATATGTTATGAATTAATAATTAAGTTTATTCTTGAAGTTTTCCCTCTAATTGTTTCATTTTCCTCTAAGTGTGCTTCCTTAAATTAAATTTAAGGAATTTAAGGAAGTAAATTACAAACTGTCTTCAAAAACAAAGCGTTCATGGCATGTTAAAACAATGACAAAACACTGAGCATTTATTAAGTCCTACAGCAGAAACTCTCTCTCTCTCTCTCTTTCTCTGACAGCCCTTTTGTCTTTTTATTCATTGATTATTTTAAATAATCACACATGAGTGTGATTATTGTTCCCTGCAGGCTCAGGGGTTCATGGGAGACTGAGAACTGGACTGGATCCAGAGTGATCGCTGAGGAGCTCGCTTTGATCAGAGAACACTCACACAGCCTGAAGATACACACAGATCTGGCATCATGAGGCGGACACCAACAGAACAAAGAGTTAACCCCACACAGAGGAATAAAACATCCAGTACTGTCAATAAGAAATACAGCTTTACATTCATCACCATGCATTGTTAATCTTTCACTTAGTTTTAATTAAGATGGACTTTATCCCTCCTCTGACACACACTCTGGCCCGCTCCTATTCTCTCTCCAGTCCTTCTTTAAGACGTTTTGTTGTCCCACAGCTGCAGAATTTCATTGCCTCCTAACTTTATCTCTCATCAGAATTATTTTTCATGGTTACGACTGTATTGAGCCGTGAAGACTCTCAGCTCAGATCCACTGTCCACTGTTTTCTCTCTGATCCACAACAGAGCAGAAACACAGCCTCAAGTGAAAAAATCAGGAGGGACTGTTTGGACAGAACGACCTGTTCTCAGGGCTGCTTGTTAAAAAGTCACAAACTATAAGATATAGAACTCTGCACATGGACACAAAGTTCATAAAGTGGAATGGATTGAAGTGAAATACATGCCTTTAACATGAAAGCCTTTGCAGAAGTTGATCCTGTATATAAATTATATAACAAATGTACTTCAGTCAAACATCTCATGTCTGTGAGGTTTGAATGTTTATTGCAGCAGCAGAACATTCAACAGTTTGTGATTTGTGTCACAGCTACAACCTCATCACTCCTTACAGGAATTTGTGGAGTGCCAAGATGATATCTTTAACCACTTTGAGCCGACAGGTGGATGCTGGGTGGTGGTGGGGTTGAAGCAAGAGCGCAGTATCGATGAGGGCAGAACTGGCAATGACAGAGTAGAGGTAGAGACGGAGAATCTTGCAGTTAAAAAATAATTTCAATTAGGAGGATGTTTTCGTCGGGTGATTGTGGATAATGACGACAACAAGTTTGAAATCAGCTTGAGTTGTCTGCCTGAACTAGTTTGCGAGCGTTCAGGGACTATGTAACTTTTCCACCTTAACATAGTAATTTTAAAGTAAATGTAAGTGTACAATAACTTTCAACAGGGAGAAGTGGGTCTCTCTCATGTCCACAGAGAACCCTGGTCCCCTGTTTTCAGCACTATGTAACTTTGGCAGCGAGCAGAGGTCATCTCACGAGAAGTGTGTACAGCTTTACGGCACTAGATCACACAGCAGCCGTCGGCTACAAAGCAGCCAGTTAGCCCGTCCCTGTACTGTTTGATACAATGACTAAGAGGAAGAGGACGGTGACGGATGAAACTAAGAAGAGAAAAAGAGAGCGTGGACGAGCGAGAAGCAGAGTTTACATCCCTGCAGATATTATTCAGAACAGCTTGAGATGTTACTTTGGGCTGTATCGTTATCGGTGTCATCGTAGTCTCATGTTTAGCAGCTGTACGGGGTGCAGAAAGTTATCCAACCCAAGTTATGTCTCACGTTTGATACAAATAAATAAATAAATGTATCTTACACAAAAAAAAGTTGTCTCTTTCCTTGTCGATCTTTCAGTTAGCATTATAAGTTTGGAACTTTACAAACCTATCTCAAATAGCATGTAATAAATAACCCTCTCCAATGTAGCCATTAAGTCATGGCCTATAGACATCTTGGTAACAGTTAGATACACATACACATACTCCACATGCTAACAGTTTGCCAACAACAGGCTCTAGATGCTAGCAGAGTCAGATTTGCTCAAAATCTGGTATATTACTAAATCTTGTCAGTTGACATGGTGCCTCTGGCTTCTCACAACATCAGGGAGACGCCATTGTCCCTGTTGAAAGTTATTGTACTATTAGATTGACTTTGTAACAACAATTTTAAGGTCAAAAAGTTTCATTGTTGCTTTATATCAATATCTTTAAACACATCTGCACACAATTACCTCTAATAATCTGCTCTTAGATGTTGTTTGTCTTCTCCGTCTCCATTCTTGCTTCTCAAGTTGCAGTCGACAGAAAAGATGAGTCTTGACCAGAAGTCCGTTAAAACTAACCACTGGCTACTCTGGAAGCCCAGATGCTGCACCATCATCACATGATAGCAGATGTGTTCTGAGATTGGAATTAAATTATTTTGAAAACCATGCAGACACAAGAGGTAAAATGTGCCAAAAATCATTATATTTGGAAAGAGGTTTTCACAAACAGCCGTGACATTAGTTTAACAGGCAGTGCAAGGATCTGATGCTCATTTGTGTATGTTTTTAGTCGACTAAAAGACCAGATCCACTCGAAATAGAGATTTTCCAACATATAACTAACCCTCGACCCCCGGTGGAGCCCCTTCGCTCAGACCCCTGCAACGTTTCTAAATTCAATTTAACCCTGAACGTTCAACAAACACCAAACACAGATCAGAAGTTCATACACCCAGCTCAGGTTTCAAAACCTGAACCTCAGGGGCAAAATATGGTCCTTGTTTTTTATCCCCTGTGGATTTCACTTCCACTTGTTGACTCAGTTTTTATCTTTTCTTTCACATATGAATTTTGCCCCACACAACCAAAATCTGCAATATTAATGGTACGTTTTGGTTATGATGGATTCTATGAGATTTATGAGTGAAATAACGATACAACTTTTCAATCTTTAAGTGTTGGTCCCAAATGACAATAATGACTCCTGAGCTTTTAAATAATCCTGTAAAGTCTTGAAGTTTAAAGTTTCTTGACTGATGTTGTGATGGACCACAAAAAAACCCCCACCCTAAAGCAGTGAACCAGGCTGGATAAAAGACAGTTTTATCCAGGTAAGTCACTGTTAGTACACCTCAGTAATCTTCTTTTCATACACACATGATTGAAGTAAAGAAAGGAAAGTCAGCAGCTCAGATCTCACACAGAGAGGTGAGAGGCCTGTTAGAGGAGAGCTGGCAGGACAAACAGGAACGTTCTGTCCCGTTATTGTTCAGCTCGACTGTTGGTCCAAACAGCATAGACGGAGACAAAAGGCTAAGAGGGAAGAGAGGAAAACAAATACAAAGAGTTTAAAGTTGTAATGTTTTTATAGCTGATGATTTTAATTGTGCATGATTTTAGAGATTGCTGCAGCAGCCTCAGCACACCTTCTTCCCTGAAGTAAAACCAAACTTATGCCGAGGTCAGACTTTACAATCTTTAAGTCTGTTATGATGCTCACTGTGTACGATTTGGCGATCGCAGAGCCATACATTTGTGCCGTGACTCTACCAACAGACATGACAGACTATAGTGTGGCACCTGACCAATCATCACTACCAACGCTATAGACAAGAAAGAAGACTGATAACAAAGAAAAACTTTTGCAAGAGCTCGACAAACATTTTCTGTGTCATAGTTCCATCTCTCAGCACCAACTTCATCGTTCTTCTTAAGCTTCGCCCATTTGTTTGTTTACACTCGTGATTTTTGCACATGCATTGGTCAATGTCACTGAAAATAATCAAACATGCTAGACTTTGTGTCAGCAGGTCGTGAGGCCAGATGTGGCCTTGATTGTTACTCACTAAGACTCACTACACGGTATAAAACGATTGACTTTCAGGGCTGACGTGTCACAAAACCCTACTTCTGTCTAATCAGGCTCAAATCGTGCTTATAAGGTGTCGTCTGACTTTGGCATTAGTGTCTCTTTGACACTAAATGGGACCATAATTTACTAAATGAACATCATAGTGTATTGAAGAAGACTTTAAACTAGAGAATGAGAGCATACACTGTTTAATGAGGTATTAATAAGTATTCTGTTAACATTAAAGAAACTCTTTAAATGGACCAACTGTCTCTGAGTTGTGTGTTTGGGTCCTAAAACAAACACCTGTGTTATTCGTATTGGGTGTATTGAATCTCCTGAAGAGGTGGGGGTTGTTTGGGCTTGATGACTATGTTTTAGCCTTTTCAGTGAAATGGAGACACAGTTAAAGTTGTTGAAATCTTATTTTAATATGCTTCCTTTTGACTAGGTTTGCAGAGTTAACTCTGCAGTGTTTGCAGATATTAATTTGGAACTTCAGACAAAGCATGAACAAATACTGGACTGCAGCTTGTGTTAAATAATAACTTCTTATTAAATCGACCACCACCATTATTAGAGCTGCACTCCCCCTCCCCCTCCCTCTCCAAACTCACTCGCTCTCAATTTGACTCTTGATGCAGTAATGAACGTCCCCTAATTCAACACAGATTGAGCAACATAACATACTAAACTTGTGTGTGTGTGTGTGTGTGTGTGTGTGTGTGTGTGTGTGTGTGTGTGTGTGTGTGTGTGTGTGTGTGTGTGTGTGTGTGTGTGTGTGTGTGTGTGTGTGTGTGTGTGTGTGTGTGTTAGTGCGTATGGCGTGTGTGTTTCTGTGTGTGTGTGACCCTAGGCTGTTTGTCTGACTTCATTCTATCATGACCCAAAATGTAATTTAATTCAAAACATTCAAACAATCAGTTCAGGACACAAACATGGCTGCGGTGAAACCTAATTCTGTAATCCCAAAGGTAAAGCTTCAGTTGAGCTGAACCTTTGGCAGTATGTTTTACAAACACACACACACACACACACACACGCACACACACGCGCACACGCACGCACATGCACACGCACACGCACACGCACACACACACAGAGTAGTATCGTATAAACTTTTTCAGAGAAACATGTACCTGACAAAAAGTATTAGTATACAAAAGCTTTGATATCAAATCTTACTGTTGCACAATCATTTATCCCACCGGTGTCGTGGGCCAATTTTTGGGCTGCCAAAGCTGGAGTCCAGAACAAAATGTGGGATCGGAGGGTTAAGGGCCTGCGTCCACTAAAGCCATTTTTTAAAGTTGGAGGTGCACATGACCTCAGTTTCGGAGCGCTTCTCGACAGCACTTATTGTTGCTAATGAAAGTTAACTTTAGCTTCCCTCATTAGTGACAGATAGATTAATTTTACATATCTCTATGTACTTAATCATTTCTTTTATTTCAGTAGATATCATCAAGAAAACATTAAAATGATGTAAATGAATTGTGTCTTGGGATCAGCAGCAGCTCTGGACCTGACAAAACACAATGCAATACTGTATTGTCCCACCGAGAGAAATTTGGGTGCTGCCTGCGCAAAAAAACAGTGTTAATGGACCTAAAGCATCTGCAAACTTTATGGCATCAATGTGAGGCATCTTTCTGGCAGTTAAACAAGAGACGGCACAAATCCCTTTTTGTATCAATGAAGAAAATGTTTTTTAAAAAGGACATTGCGTCTTGGATTTAAAATGTAACCAATTCAGAAGTGCTTTAAACTTAATTTCTTTCAAACCGCCAGCAGGGGGGCAACTTCACTGGTTGCTAAAAGGAATGCTACTGATTGTTTTGCTGCTACACAGCAACACTGAACTATTTAAACTATTTTTTCTCATCCTTGCTTTCTACGTGTTGACTTGTACATAAGTGATGCTGAAGCTTTCCATCAAGAAGTAAACAAGAGTAAATTACTGATTTGTTTTATTCAGGGTGGTTTCAGAAGCCGCTTGTTATTTTGTTAGATTGAGGTTGGATTCAGCTCTTACCACAAAGAACCTCTCCAGAATTAAATTGTAGCTGGTGTGTATAAAATATAATGGCATCACTCAATGGTTGTTGAGACATTTCTGTCAAAACCACACATTTATAAACCTGCTGCTGGAGCTGGAGGGATACTCAGAGGCACTCATTGCTCCATAAATGTGGGTCTCAAGTTGACATATTTCAGTTTGACCCAATACGTGGAACGACAGATATACTTTGACCGGAGCCTAAAAAAGCAAAAACAAAATGAGTATTGTGAAAAGCTTGGAGGACAATAAGAATGTTTCACAGTCAGAGTTATGCTCCTGCCCCGCCACATCGTCTGAGTCTGAATTATCCCATTTCTCCAAACTAATGGGCTCACCATAGAACCAAATTATTTCTCATCCCACATGTGACGTTCATGGAAGTACTGTATGTGTACATGTGGGCTTGTGTTTAGATGTTTGTGTGTCTGTAGGTTTAAACAGGAAACTGAGGAGAAAAAAAAACTTTGTGAGGAGGCCACTGACCACAGAATGACCACAGAGCGACCACAGGGCGAGGAACTTCACCACAGCCTGCACAGTGAGACTGCAGAGGCACCCAACAAACACTGGTACCATGGAACAAGAAGGAAAAAAGTGGATGATGTATGTTTACAATTTGGAGGTCTCAATTGTCTAAAAAAACACAAGTCAATTTAAATTTTGAAAAAATAATTGTTTAATGTTTTCGTGCAATCAAAATTGATGTTGCAGTATTTTTATTGCATACATGTCGGCCTACACGTCAGTTTCTGGCTCGACAATGACAAAAAAGCTGTTTTGTAGTTATTCATAACAACATTTTAGAGTCTGCCATTTCTCTCAAAGCGTAAGAAAATATTGACGACTCATCCTTGAAATCTTCGGGTGTTAATTTAATATCCTGTGAGATGCTTTCTGAGGTTTTTGTATTCCTTCACCGTGACTTTAAATTCTTCAAGTTGCAGTCTGGAGAGCACAACCTAAACAAGCTGGTGATTAGCATCCCAGGAACGCTAACACTTTTGATTTTACTGCCACTTTGCCAACTGTTCTTGAGTTATGTTTATACAAGTCTGCCATGTAGATTTGCAAGTGGATACATTTGAACGCACACTTGTTTCTTATTCTGAAATCAATAGGTCTCTTTTATTGTTTATTTCTTTATTTTTAGTGCATATCATATTCAGAACACAAAATATCCCAAATTTGCCAGAGGAGTAAATGGCTAGAGATGGGAATCAAGAGACGAGGGCAAAACAGTAAATCAGACGGACAGAAACAAAGCAGAGCAAAGAAACAGCAGATTCTGTTTGGATATCCTGAATTCAATCTTTTAAATGCATTTATTTTCTGATAAAGACTTTTAAAAAGTGGGGGTACACCCGGAGAGCGATCAGCACAGGCAGTGTTCCGTGTTTCCATCTGACACATGCAGAAGTTAAAGGAGAGACCTCTTCAGTTTATTCTCACAGGACTCGTAGGCTAAAATGAAACCTTTTGATTGGCTCACTGTCAGAGTAAACTTCCAGTGGGTTTGTTGTCAGATCACAGATGACTCTGCCAATTTCCACATAGTCCATGGGCACTGCGTTCCATTAGTGCACGGTTTTCCTCCATTGGATGGGGCTCACCCTGCCACACTGGGTCCGTTTTTGGAGCGTAATCTCAGCAAAGGGCAGCCATGAGCAGCTACAAGACTACAAGATCATGTGGGAATTAAGAGAAAAATGTGCAAACAACATGTTTGTCTGAGGATGATTTGCTGTTCATTTGGTGCCTGTTTTGACATAATGTTGAAAAAGTGATGGAAAATATATATTGTGTTTTATTTTGAAATTGACTGGATGTTCTGTGTGTTTCCTTGTCCTTGCAAAATAATAATCTTGAAAAGTATTTGAAATGGAGCAGAGTGTAGGGGCGCTATTGGCACACTCAGGAGACAGACCACAGTGCTTGTTGTGAAAACAGAAGCATTGACTCGAGTGGCAGCGAACGGCGCTGTAGTGAGCGGCGCTGACGGACCGCGGCATGCACGGACTATGTGGAAATTGGCAGTCTCTTTCTCTCTCTCTCTCGCTCCCTCTCATCTTAAAGACTTTTAATTGATCAGTGTCTGTAAACAAGGCATGCCATCATCGTGTTATTCTTTTAAGTTTTGTGATCGTTACGTTTTCTGTTTGTTTAACCTTAGGTACTTTCTAAACTTACGCTGCTCCGTCCTCGGTGTAAAAGTAACACAGAGGTTCAACACAAACACGGCTCAAATCCAGCTAGTGGACAGGGTTCAACTTTTAAGTTGGTCATAACTTTTAGCTTTCGGTAGTAACGTTACACCCAAGCGTACGCCCAGTTGGTACACACTGCTCCTGGGTGTTGACGTGAACACAAAGTTAAAAAGCGTGAATACTTCTCCTGCTTTCGACTAAAGAGTGTCACTTGAAAGGCAAACATTTCCACATCAGTGGCTGTAGGCAATTAAGTGGATTTTCTAGCTGTACTGAACTTTTTCGGTTGTTTCTTTGTCATCTTGAGCTCCAGCTGTGACCATGGTATCTTCAAAAGTGCAGCTGCAGAATACCTCTTAGCTACATTATGTTATGTATTAAGATGATTTAATCTTTGGATGTGAACTAGTAAGCAGGGATGGGAGAAAAAAACCCCAGAAAAGATCATCTATCCAAATTTTATGTTTGCTGATCACATCTGAAAGCTCATTATGATCCATTTTGGATTTGGAACCAAAATCGTGGGAACCCTGATGATGCACAAGCACAGTTTTATTCATGCAGAGTAACACAGAGTTTTCATCTGGCTGACATGCCCTCCACAATCAAACACAGGGGCTCGAAAAAGATACAAGCTATCTTAGTGCATAACATAAACGTAAGGTACATTTTATTCCTTGTATCATCAGCTCAAAAAGGAAAACAAAGATTGATGTACTGCAGAGGCCGATAATCACCTCTGCTCTCCTGGAGAGTGTACGACAGAGCACAGAGGCCAATAACTCAGGGATTACCAAACGTTTTCTGTTCTGTTCATCTCAAACAATAAAACATGATGCAGTTCTCTGAGTCATCAGTTACTTTATCAACTCCAATCATCAGGGGCTTTGGGGGAGTGAGGGAGGGTGACAGGACCGAAAAAATAAGAGAGTGATGGAGATGTGAGGGAGAAGAGGGAGAGTAGGATTCCCAGGAAATGAAGATACAGGCTGAAGTGGCCTGTGGAGAGAAAGAGAGAGGGGGATAATAGAGAATCAGAGGAGGAGGGGGGAGCTTAAATCAAAACCACATGCAGGCTGAATCTCCAGTATTGTTCCCAACTCAAACCAGCTGGTCGCTCTTGGCTGATCCATCAAAATAAACATTTTCTCGATGGCCACGAGCTACAGCGGCCTGTTGGTCATTAGAGGAGCTTTGGTTTCGGCCTGCAGGCTCACACACACTCTGTCACAGCACACAGAGGGACATGGATGCAGAATAATGAAACAAATGCGTATGTATGAGCTGCATTAGCACTGTTTGGTCAAATGGACGAGCACATTGTGCTGTCGAGATGAATCAGGAGACATGTTTGCCGCACACTTGTTTGTTTGTTCCACAGAGACTTTTATAGCTGTTCAACCTGAGTTTACTGGCTCAAGGTCGGAGCATTCTGAAACAATTACTGCAGTGCCTTGAACATGAATCACACATTTGTTTTCCTCTCTGCTGGCTCCGCTGCTGCCATTAAAGTTTTCATCAATTTACAAACCAAAGCGAGTAACTTCAAAGGCCGAATATGGCCATGCTGAGAGTCTGTGTTCAGTCTGCTTCAGGATGCCAAATAACCTGCTGCTGCTGCTGAAGAGCTTCAAAGCTCTGTTACTGAGACGAGTGTGAAGCCTCTGATCTGCACGGACAGATATACTGTAAAGACAAAACTCCAAGAATCCAGTTGACGCAGGAGTGTGATGGAGGCAGGAGTTGAGTGTAGGTAACTGTAGGCAAAGGAGATCAAGTTTGGTATCATTTGCATGAAAAAAGGAAAAGGATATTCAAAAATGGCTTGATCAAGACTACCTGCGGTAACAGAGTCTACGATCTGGTAGAGTTGAGTTAAGATAAATGGTTGAATATAAAAACTGTGCTGAAAATCATGTTAAGTTTGCATAATCCGTCCGTCAAAATGCACGCAGAAGAGGGGAGAGGTATGTGTGTGTGCTGTCAACCACAGAACCGGAGGAGGAGCATGTGTGTGTGAAGCAGAGTGACTGACAGAGCACTAGCTGATATGATAATGAGCTTTCTAGGAGCTAACGATAGCCTGGCCAAGCAGCGACTGACTAAGGTCTGTATAGTATCATAATATTTGTAATCTTCCCTATATAAAGATGTATACAAATCAGTTTGATAGATTAAATCTGTAGATTGTCTGTAATAAAATGTAGGCCATGTAGACCGGCTAAATGTTTACCTGTAATCTGTAGATAAAAAATTAAATGATTTACCTTGATTTCACTTTCTTTAAAGCCTCAAGTTCAGCATTGTACATCATCTTCTTAGTTATGCTTTACTCATATTAAACAGGTGAGTTGTATACAATTTCAGCCAGTAAAGTTGTCATGGAGAAATAAAATGAGTGGGACATTTGAACATTTTAACATGGGGCTCTATGGGGATTGACTCACTGTTGGAGAGAGCCTCATGTGGACACTCCAAGAACTGCAGTTTTTAAACTTGGGTAGTATTAACCTAAGAAGTGGACACATAACTGAAATAGTTAACCTGGATTTGACAAAAGAGGAATAATCAGCAACATTTATGCATGTTGAACATACATTTCTGTATAAGACTTCATGGCAATCAATCAAAATGTTTTTAAATGTTTCAGTTTGGACCAAAACAAAGACTTGAAATAAGGTCTTTTTTGTGTTAAAAATATTATAACATGAAATGAATCACTTCTTCTCCTGCCATAACACTGTATAAACTGTAACAGTGATTAAACATGGCTGTAACAGTGTGGCTGAGTCACAAACTAAACATAGTGTGATGCATCAGCTTATACATGGAGCCTGAAATAGCTCTTTATCTTACTGTACATGCACGCAGCCTCTGAAACAGACAGACATGTAAGCAGGCCTTTTTTAGGGGTCAACATAGTTAACCACAGTCAGCTGCAGACCTAAGAATAAAACATGTATACGCACACATATGTGACAGCTCTAATCAGGGAAACATAAGACACACAGTCTGTGGTCTGCAGATGCTCAGAGAGGAGACGCTCTCAGACATCTGGCACCCACAATTCAACTTAAACAACCTCAGACAGGGACACACAGGACCACGCACAGCAGATAACCAGGAAGACAGGTGCTGTAAGAGAAATGTGCATGGCAGAGATAAGCCATATGGGTTAAAAAAAAAAGTGCACGAAAAAAGGACCTATAAAGAGAAGATATCGGCGGCAAAGAATAATATCAAGACTGTATAAATAATTGACGTAGCCACGGTGACATTAGCTGTTGGTTATTTGACTGCCTTTGACACGTTTGGCTATTTATGTTGTTGTTTTTAGAGCAGAGTGACCATATTTTGAGGAAAAGGTGGAGGAGCAAGCGGTTTGACAATGGTACATTATAGCCCCGTTTCCACCAAGTGGTCCGGTTTAGTTCAGTTCGGAACATTACGCATTTATTAGCATTTCCACTCTCAAATGTTGAGATTTGGGAATGGTACCAAAATAACCGGTTCGTACTGTCCAATTTTTGCTACCCTTCTGGGGGTGCCAAGCATACCAATCCAACCCTAAAGCGTGGAGCTGGACACACTGCAGTCCGTTGACTGGTCAAAAGAATCGTCACTTCCCATGCAACAGTGGTAACTACAAACATAAAAAGTGTCATATCAAATATCCTGTGGCTATGGAGAGAGCAATTTCAAGCTGTTTTTTGTGACTAATGTCAGCCTGTAGCACTGCACCATGCAGACCTCAAACATGAAGACCTCTGCTGGAGGTCCTCCATTGTTGCTCCTTTGTTTACAGTGTTGCGTTCTTCTTCTTTGTTGAATTTATTCAGGGGTTAACTGTGTCATACTGACGCAACTATCGCCATCCAGCTACACTCCGCTTGCCAAGTAAGGGGACGGTTGGTTATGGAAATGCAAGCAGGATCAGGGTTCACCGTATCAGATTGTACTAAACCAAACCAGACCGCTTGGTGGAAACGGCTCAACAAAACTTTTCTTGGGCCATGTATAAATCCGCAGAAAGTTATTTCTGTTACAGGAAGTTTTTGTAAGCTAAAACTGAGCTCTTGGTATGTCAAAAAATCACTGAAAATCAGTGTGTTGTTAGGCTGTATATGACTCACTGCTGGAGACAGCCTCAAGTGGACACTAGAGGAACTGCAGTTTTTTTTCTCAGACCCTGAAGTTGCTGCTTCAAATAACAGTATAAAGAACAATTGCAGGCTTCATAAGAGGAAGTAGGAGTAAAACACACAAAAAGGAAGCAGAGAGGAAGTCGGTGACTCTTTCCCTCGTGCAACAGAGGAGAGTTTTGTGTCTTTTGCTGCTGTCCATTGTCCTACTGTCCATATGTTTCCTACCATCATGAAGTTGTCTGTCACACAGTTACACTGAGGGGACGGGGATTAACTTCTGGACAGTTTGTGTGTCCTTGTGCCGTCACTGAGCAGTATCCTTCCTCTTCAGACAGACCGCACATTAGCGCTGTGTCTGATTCTGTTTCAGCGTGTCAGAGAGGATGATGGATTGACATGTGTCCTATATGTATTTCTGTGTGTGACCACTGAGCTGCTGCAGTTCTCCCAGCAGGCTTTGCACATTCAGTGCCAAAAAAAACAGCCCATGGTTTAGACCTGGAGAGGCCGTATCCTGCGGCCTCATAGGACTGTGAGAGTGTTTTAAAGTGACTTTTATCTGTGTGGATTAGCGTAGTGCTTCCAAGTTTGGTGTATACACTGTTCATGTGCATGTTAGTGGTATAGACAAAACACTACAAATAATCAAAACTCAATAACAACGAAAAGCAAAGTAGGAAAAAATTTACTTTAAAAAGTTTAAAAAAAAAAAATCTCAAAACAAAACTAGAAGTGTCACTCTCCAAAAAATGTAACAAGTAGAAAAACTGTATGTAATTCAAATCCACAAACGTCTTACAAGAAGTCAGTCCTCCAAACTAAAAACAAACTACAATACCTTAGTCTGAAACCAGAAATATTTAAAATGGATTATTTTGAACAAATAAATCCCCTGCTAGCACCACTGCTTTACAACAAGGCCATCTAATTAGAGATATATATCACAACCAGAACAGCTCAACTTAAAACAAGTATGCAATACCCAGAAGGCTACATACAGTTATCCTTATCTTCTTACAGTAGTGTGGAAAATGTGTTTTTCTGAACAACTGGGGGTACTGCAAACGTCTACTGCAAAAACTTTATCCTCTGCAAAACAAAGAAATACAATACATACTGTACTGTGCCTACAGAAGGTAATCCTGAATAAAACTAGAATTTTATTTTTATTTTTTTATTTTTTTTATTTCTCTTTTTCCTTTGTCTGCATTTTTTCTCATCGTTTAACACCACAAACGGGGTGTCAACTTTTTATGAGATTGAGGCATATTTTAGTCTTGCAGCCAAATATTTTCATACTTAGTGCGTGTGCGTGACCATCACCGGCCCTCCCTGGAAGCTAAGCTGACATTCTTTATTAGATTTCCCTATTATGAGCCAGGGAGGGCAGTGCTGCACCGCAGTGATCTGAGGGGGAAACAAAGGCTAGACAGGACTAGACAAGACGAACAGGGGAGGGAACAGGCAGGCAGTGCTATCAGGATTGAAGAGTGCTGTGTTATTTCCAACCACCAGCTCCACATCTAAAAAAAGAAACAAGACAAGACAAGACAAAAACAGAGAACCAGACCCAAAAAGAAACTGTGTCGGACGCCAGGGAGGGTGGGTGAGCTGGCAGGGGGGCAGGCCAGAGGACTGCAGGGGATGGGTACTCTGCGACCTACCCTGAACCAAAGTCCCCGAGCCACCCCAGACCTCCCCCCAAGGTGTGTGTGTGCTGCATTAAAAAATGGAGAGCAGGGGAGGCAAGCAGGAGGGGGATGGGGAGGACATAGCGCCGTTCAGCCCTGCAATCCGCCCCACCGCAGAGCCCGCCGTACTCAACCCCCCCCGCCCTCGGAGTTGTGTCCCTATATGTGCCTAAGAGCGACTATATACAGTGCGGTGTGAGATGTGTGAGGTGCACATTAAGAGGCAGTCTGGATTGGGGTCCGGCCCGAGGGGACAGAGCAGTGAGAGGGACAGGTGTAATACTGGCCCTGATGCAGAGGGCCCCCCAGAACCAAGAGGGAAGGTGCCACGGAGGACCCACACGAACCAGCCGGTCCCGCCAACACCACAACCCCAAGAGCCGCAGCGCTAGAGCAGTGCCCCGGCGGACACCATAGCCCCACCACAGGCTGGCCCCCACGCCTGCCCCAGAGCCGGCACACCGAGAACGCAGGACGCGCACCACGTAGCACCACCAAGATCCCCCCCGCTCCACCACACCCAGGGACAGCACCAGACCCATACTAAGGCCCCCAGCCAGCAGTACCCGAACTCCGGTGGCAGCACACAGGCTCGGAGCCTGAGCCCGGCCGAACCAGTGTACCCCCCCGCAAGTAGACCACCCGGCCCCCACACCAGACCCCCAGGCAGCGGAGGGCCCCCCAGCCCACCCAGGGGGGGGAGAGGGGCGCAGCGGAGCAGGCAGGCAGGCGCGGAGGCAGGAGGAGGGAAGCGAGGCGGGGAGGGACGGGGGAGCGACAGGAGGGCCGACCCACCCCAAACCCCAAGGCCAGCCACAGCGCCCCAGAAGACGCCAGCCGCCGCCCACCCCCAGATCCCTAGGAGAGCGCGCAGCCCCAGCAGACCCGGAGCCCAAAGGAGGAGACACTGGAAACACCCACCCCCCAGGGGGAGGGGCCCGAACCAAGCAGGCCCCGAAGAGCCAGAGAGCAACTCCAGGGACAAGAGGGAAAGCCACCCCCTAGTGCATGCAAACGGCCTTGAAGTCCGTGGTGCCATCATTCCTTGTTGCGGAGAGGGATAATAAACTGAGATAAAGCAGAGGAGAGTCAGACCATATGCACAGACAAAATAAATATGTTCAGTAGCATCTCAAATTTATGAGGGGGATGGCATACGCTCACATACAAGAGGAAGCTACAAATTAATATTTAAAGATCTAATAAATGGAGACAATTTTTCTGTAAAGGATACCAATTGTTTTTTTCGGGTAGCAGATATTTTCTCGAGTGAAATGTGTTCTGTAAGGAGGTTCAGCCAGTGAATGATGTTGAGGGCTTTCTTATCTTTCCAGTTAACCAGAATAGTTTTTTTGGCAATGGAGAGAGCTGCAAGCGTGGGTTGGACTTGAGTGTCTGATAAGGTCGTTAGTGATAGATCGCCAATTAGGCAAAGGTTCGGGGAATGCGGAATCCTGCAGTCCAAAATATTGGAGAGTTTCTGAGTGACTATTAACCAAAATTGATAAACGGGTGTACATAGCCAAAGAGCGTGAAAATAAGTGTCGGCCGTGTTTTGAGTGCATTGAGTGCATGTGTCGGTGTGCGAGAAAACTAGAATTTAGATGGATTCACTTGAAAGAAGAAATACTATCCCATATATATTTCTTTGCCAAACGTATCAAACAAAAAACGGAAACATAACCTTGATTAAAGATATTTCATCCCACTAAAAATGTACTTGATGTAGTAAGAACATAAACTTGTGTGCACATTAGAGGCAATGTGTGCAGAATGTTTATGTGAGGCTGTTCTGCAGGATTTGAGGAGTACAGTTTAGCCCTGGTTTAGGCCACTTCAAATCTCTTCTTTCGACCCAAACAGTCCCACATTGATGACATCATTACAGCGCTACATAACAGAATGAAGGCCCACTGCATCATGTAAATACAAAGTCCTCAAAAGTGTTGGATTGAGTTGGATTTTCCCTTATTAAATCCTGCACAGTGGACACACACACTCACAGTAAACATCCTGCAGTGTGGATGTGTGTCTCTGCCTATGAAAGTGAACCTAAGTGTAACTCCAAAAGGAAAAACACAGCAGCTTCTGTTCAGATTGAGCTACTCGTTATGTAACCATAAACACAGACAGAGTGTATGTGAGAGTGTAACACGGATGTACTGAAGTTATTCTGTCAATAGATTGTGTTTTAGTGGGAATTTCAGGAATGCAGCATATCATACTGTTACTAGTGTTTGTTACAGTTATGGATTCTTTCATTGAAGTTGAAACTATCTTTAGATCTCTGCACCTAAGAAACAAGAAAAATGTTAATCCTGCATAACAGATCTATTTATTCTGTTTTAAACCATGTAAACAAAAAAATGACTGTATTTCAATTTATCCTGGGCGATCCACTGTGAGTCTGACCTCTGTGTTTTTTGTTTTTTGATGTAGTGTATAATGTCTGCTCAGTGGTGCTTTGATTTTGACTGCTGAGTGCATGATGTACACAGTACACAGTCTTTGATTCTGAGCACAGATAAAACTGTTTTCATGTGATTGTTTGATTACGCCAGAAGAACCAGAGGTGTTTGTGAAAGTAGATTGAAAACTGGGTTTTGTGTTTACAGTTTCGAGAAAAGGGAGGGAGGTTTCAAGAAATGTGTCTTAGCAATCGTGAAAAACTGTAATACACAGTTATTCAAATTTGAGGAGTAGATCAAATAAGTTTAAACTCCATCGTACTCCTTTTGTAAACATGTGTTGTTTGCTTCGTGTTGAATGTTAGATGATAAGGTTCATTTTACAGTTTTTCATGATTGCTTGGAAACTAAAATAAAAAAAACAATAAACGGTTATTAAATTTGACATACACGGAGCCCAAATGTTGCACAGATTTGCACAACTATACACACATTATCACAGTTTTTACAAAAACCCACACACACATAACTCTATCCATCCACTATCTATTCTGCTTTTCCTGTACAGGGTTGCGGTGGGGCTGGAGCCGATCCCGGCTGTCATTGGGCGAGAGGTGGGGTACACCCTGGACTGTTCGACAGTCACTCACAGTGCTGACATATAGAGACTGACCTCCAGCCACATTCACACCTTTTTAGAGTCACCAATTAATCTAACCAGCATGTCTTTGGACTGTGGGGGGAAGCCAGAGTACCTGGCATGCAGGGGGAGAACATGCACTCCACACAGAGAGGCCCTGTGTTACGGGGATTCGAACCAGGTATCTCCTCAATGTGAGGCAACAGGGCTAACTACTGCACCAACATAACGCTATATTAAACAAATTATTTAAAACTGACAAGCCTGTTTGTGTTCTAAACTCTGCACACTGAAACAGTACACTAAATTAACAATCACCTGAACTCAGAATGCACCTGTGATGACACCTCTAACCAATCAGATCACAGAGAAATCACCAGTGACCTCTCTGGCCTCTCATGAGTGACGTATCAGCCCCTCATATAGTTGTGCAAATCTGGGCTGAAGTTTTGCTCCTTGTGTATTCATTTTTGATTGATTGATTGATTAATATCTTTATATCATTTTTTTTTATATAAAAAGTGGTTAAATTAAAAAAATGACACGAAAAATGAACCTTACACACTTTGAGCTATTCAACACAAAGCAAACAGTACATGTTCAAAAAGGAGTAAGACAAAGTGTATCCTTGTTTTATCCGACCACTTAGAATTGAGCATGAAACAATTGAGGTTGTGGAAAAAAAAACGTAAATATTTGTAAGCAGTTCAGTGATATCAGAGTGGATTTAAAGTCCTCCAGCGTCAGAGGAGCGGGTGGAGGTGGTCGGGGGGGTTAGTTGTAACATATCCTCTGGCCTCGGGGGCACTGAGAGGGGATGCAGAGGACAGAGACCCTCCATTGATACTGAACACAAACTGCTGACTGTTCTCTCTCTCTGTGGGACAAACTCTCTCCCTCTCTCATGTTGCTTTCCTGTTGTTAAAATAAAAGACTCAACAGTTTTACTCAGGATGCAGAGTTCACTGCCCGGCCTCTGCTAAGTCAGACTCTTTGCTCCCTGCATCACTCGACTCCTTCAAACCTCTTCAGTGAGGAGAGCTGCCAGGTACCACTTGTTAATTATTAATAAGATCGGCCAATTCTCTCTATAGCAGACAAATTCCTCTAGTGGTATGAGACAACTCAATGGTAAAGTCATTTTCTGTAAATGAACTCGCGGGTCTCCTGGACTCCTGTGCTGTTCATTTCTCTGCCAGTAGTGGGAATGTTTCCCGCACACTTCCTGTTCAACTTCAAAGCTAACTTTGTGGTTGAAGAAAAATGTGAGGTAAAACCTGCAGCTGGAGAAGCTCTCTCTGCCTCCCTCTGTGTGCTGAAACCATTGCAACCTGTTCTTTCATCTTAATTTATCGTCATGTGCCAGCCTGGAAGTTAAAAAGTGCTTATGCAATTGCAGATGTGCAATCAAAACCAACAGATTCTGTTAAACACACTGACTCCAATGTTCTGCTCTGAAACAAAAACACTAACAAAGTAAAAGCAATTCATCAAAATGATTGCCAAATAGTGATTAAAGGGAATGTTCTAGCACTGAGAACTGTATTACTACATCATGTTTTATGAGTTTGCCCTAATCAGCAAATTTAAGAGAAAAAACACAACATTTGAGAAAAAAAAAGCATAAGAAAGTCAGACTTTGGGGTTAGAGAAAGGATCCTTTTGAAGGAGAAAGCAACAAAAGGTACAGAGGGAGAGTGTTGAGGTATAGATACCTTGGGGAAAATGGAGAGTGATTTATTTTCTTAGTTTCAGCCGGTGAAGAGTTGTCTTTTTTCCAAGTGTTAATTTTTCTGAAAGTTTAATTTAAATTTGATGCTATATAATACAACATCGTGATTGACAGCTCAGTTGACAAATGAGGCTCCTGCAGCGCTGTGTGCCACATGATTGATGAACTATGATTTTCAGAGTACAGGAGGAATAGTGAGAAAAAATGTCACAAACACTAACTGGCCGTTTCCACAGGATCCATGTGTGCCTCGCCGTGGATTTGCTCTGTCCAAAAGCACACGTTTAAACCGTTTAACCCATTTCTGAAGCATAAGCACAACAGGGCTCACTGGTTCACTAGAGAGCTTCAAAATCATGTGGAAATAACGGAACAACATGCAAACAACAGACCATGATATTCTGAGGCTGATTTGTAGTTCAATTTGTGCCTGTTTTGACATAATGTTGATAAAGCGATGGGATATACGAACATGTTTTGGTTAGAGGAAGGGGCAGGATGTCAAAATCTCAGCAAAGGTCGCTGCATAACTCTAAATTCATGTGATGTCTCAAAATGTCACGGGACATATTTTGGCTTCACTTCTGAGCAACGAGTGGGAGGGAGATGTGTCGTCCATCTTTATATACAGTCATTGCATGACACACACTCAACTGATAATATGGTAATCCTAAGCTTATCATATTTACAGACTTTATGCATCATACTGATAACAGACAGGCCAGTAATGTACAAACATAACCATACTACACACACACAAAATCACATTCAGATGGAAAATTACACACACATACACACTCTCTCTCTCTCTCTCTCTCTCTCTCTCTCTCTCTCTCTCTCTCTCTCTCACAAACACACACACACACCTCATCTCTTGCAGCTCACACTGAAGCAGTTAATGGTGTAATGGTGTTCTTCTGTCGCATTAATGAGGAAACTCCAGAGAGCTGGCCTAAGGTCTGCAGTGATAAAACATTGAGGATGATCTCACGTGTTGTTCTCCGCTCTCCAGGTTAGGACGCGCACACACACACGCGCACACACACACACACACACACACACACACACACACACACACACATACACACACACACACGCACACACGCACACACACATGCACACACACTGGCTCAGCAGTGATGTGTCGGCCTGTCCAGGGTCAGCACTGTGAGCAGTAGGGAGGTCTGTGTTGGTGATACTGTTTGCCAAAGTGTGCTAATCATGTAGAAACTTCATCCCATAATGTAAACACACCTGTGTCCTGTACACTGCCAGCTCCACCCCTCCCCCTCCTCCTCCTCCTCATCTCCCTCATTGTATGTTTCCTTAATTAAATCTCTTTTCCCATCCCTAACATCTTGTTCCCGTTCTAAAGTCTCAAGGAAGAAACTATACCTGACGTTTACAACAAATGGTTACAAGCTTTTGAGAGACATGAATGAATGACTTATATTTTAAATAAATATTACTTCTTCTTCTTCTACTAATTCAATTTTTGCCTTTATTTAACCTAGAAGCTGAAGCAAAACAGAAAATGTGCGGAGGGAAGAGATTGGCTGACATGCAGCAAAAGGAAAATGTTGGACTCACAGCCAGCAGTTGCATGCAACCTCTATGCAAGGGACGCACACCAGCTGAGCTACCTGAGGAGCTTGCTGAGTGAGATATTTTAGGATAGATTAAGTGTTCATCATGTCCAAAGATCAGTCTCAAAATAATACCTGAAACATTCTAGCCTCAAAACTATGAACACTCCAAGACTGTGTTTGACCACAAATACAAGTTATACCCTCAATTTGTGGAAGTTTGATTTAATCTAAGTGGAGATAAACCTGAAGTTTTCCGATTCGGCTGGATGTGTGAACTGCAACAGTTGAATTTTTGTATTTTTTTTAAATAGTTTATTTAAGGCTTTTTCATTATAAAGAAACTAAACAACACTGAAAATAATACAACTTAATCCCTAAAATATAACTATACAATCTTTATTACAAAAATGAGGTTTAAAAAAAAAAAAAAAAAAAAAAAGTCAACTGATGTGTATTTACATCTCTACATATAAACACAAAACATCTGCACATTGATGCAAACACATACATGAAAACAGATGAATTTCTCACTCAAACCTTCTCCTGAGTTTCTCCTTCCAGCCCCCTAGTATTTTTTCTGTAAAAGTCTGATCGAGCCGATGTGAACGCAGCAGGATATAATCAGGAGAATTCAACTCCAGCGAGTGGGAGTGGGTGTAGAGGTTTACATCCTGCTATCTGTGCATGACCAAAGACTGTATGCACTTGACAGGTATGATCTCCTTGCACGTCATTAAGCTGCTGCATTATGTTTTCTGTTCTCCAGTATGTTCTTCTCCTTTCTTATGTTGATATTGTTATTCTGACAAACTAGACGTACCATTGGCAAATAATCTCATTATAGCATCCTAAAGTGGATTGTAATGCTGTCTCAAAATGATCAGTTTAGTTACAGATAATAATAATAATAATGCAGGTGATGTGTGTGTGTGTGTGTGTTCGTGCGTGCATGCGTGCGTGTGTGTGTGTGTGTGTGTGTGTGCGCGCGCGTGTGTGTGTGTGTGTGTGTGTGTGTGTGTGTGTGTGTGTGTGTGTGTGCGTGCGTGTGCTTGCGTGCGTGCGTGTGTGTCAAGTGGATGGATGGAAGAATGGGAGATGAGTGTAAAATAAATGAACAGCAGATGTGAGCTTTGGTATGACAGCAGGGGATATCCACACACAGACACACACACACACACACACACACACACACACACACACACACACACACAGACCCCCACACACACACACACACACACACACACACACACACACACCCACACACGCGCACACACATACATACACAAATACACAATGTGTTTCCTCCATTGTGGTCTCAGTAACATAACCCCTTCATATAATACAGCCTGTAGGTGACTGATAAATGTAAATTGAACAGAAATAATAAACATGCGATAAGATCCTGCACCCCAGGGAGGGCTTTGGGGGTTACGGTTGTGATGAGGTGAGGATCATCTGTAACGGCCGCTGGATCCAGCTGGAGGTCAAAGGTTTCTGGGTCAGTGTGTCAGGGCAGTCATGTCTGTGTGGTTGTTGTGTTTTGTCTGCAGTGTTCACACAGAGGTTTAAAAATTGATTGGTCATTGCTACGTTATATGACAAACTGAAGCTATTGAGTTACATTTCTTGTTGCCTTGCCTTCTGTTACTCATCCACACTTGTTAAAAGAGCATTTCATTTATTTAATCTTTTTCAGTGTTTATTTTTGCACAGACATACAGTAGCACATTTACAATGATGAGCAACAGAGACAGCTTGAAGATGATTTGCATCTTGTCCAAGGGGCAGGTTCAGATGACAGCAGACATACTCCTAAAAAATTAACAACATTATTAAAGGTCTTGTAGTTTACAAGGTCAGTCTGCTTTTTCTGTAAAGGGGACAAAACTTTGGAACTCTCTACCTTCTTATTTTAAACTAGACATTAATGCTTTAAACAGAGGACTGAAAAAATGACTCAAAATCAAAACTACACACGCATAAAGAGTTTACGACTGTTTTTTTGGTCTGATCATGTTGCCTTTGTTGTATTGCTCATATATGTATTCAATTCTGAATCTACTGCTTCTGGTTTTTTTAATTGACCGGATGTCTGACTTCCTGTCCGGGTCGTTCTATTCTGTCCAGCTTGAAGTGTGCTTGCAGTGTGCTCCACTGAAAAAAGACTCGCAGTGTATATGAAACAGAGCAGCGCAGTGGCGCTGCTGGCACGCTCCGGAGACAGGCTGCCCCACTCGCTGTCGAAACAGGAGCATTGACTAAAGTGGCAGCGAAAGGTGGCGTAGTGCACAGCACTGACGGACCGCAGCGCGTACAGAGTATTGGAAATTAGGAGTAAATCACAATTTCTGGATCCTCTCCTCTTGCTTCTTATGTTAAAGTTCACACCGTATGCCTGGCCATAAACCAGCTGGGAGTGAGTAGTTTTTGCTTTCAGCCAAATCAATTTTGCAAAGCAGAATAATTTGCAGTTTCAAATGAAGAACTTGCAGGCAGACAATCCTAGAGGCACTTTATTTGTATTTATGCTGTTAACATTCTCAACTAATTTAAAACGATGGTCACCGTGATTAAATGTTAATATGGAGGTGAAATCCAGTCACATCATTTCTAATAGAGTGTCTCTGATAAGCCTTTGAATTTATGGATTTATTTCTCAAACCAGCATTCACAAAGACCTGAAACAAGAAAACCCACCACACAACCTCATGCATTGTGTTAAAGCTGGGCTGTTTGTTTTCTGAACTCTGAACACTCTCCTGAGAAATCTGTAACCTCCACATCTTTCCAAGTGTATCCACATCAGTGCTGTTTCTCTTTGCCTTTGGAGAATCTTACTGCATCATTTAAAAAACAGGGCTTGTTTTTGACCTGGCTGTGTGTCATACAAAATCTGTGTGGCCTGATGTGATTCAATACAAACAGCTTTAACATTAGCATTACAGTATCTTGAGAAATAACTCTGTGGCCAAGTCGATGATGGAGTTCTGCGGCTCTGTCGTTAACTCTTACATAAGAACTGGTTAATCAAAGAGACCTGAGGATTGATTTTTAAAAGCCTGCTGAGATCAACTAAATCACTTTACAGACACAAAATAATCCCTCACGTGTGCCTGGAGAGTGAGCTGGATTTAAACAAAGGCAGTTACATAAGCTAATAAACAGATACATCTGCAGTGGTGCTTTCTTTATGAGGTCATTCTGACAAAAACGAATCCACTCAGGCTGATCAGTGTAACTTGAAACATCCATCAGGGATCCGGGAGTGGAAAAGGCCCAGGAAGAGTTTTCTCCAAAAAAAAGACACAAAGCTGGCCAGCAGGTCCTGCAGCAAAAACATGATTTTACCAAGTGGCAACCTCAGATGTTGAAAAATTAAGCCAATGCAAAGTGTAAACATACACTAGGGGCATAATAACGAAGGATAATTACAGACTTTACAAACCAAAGAAAATATTTTCGTCTGCCTACAAAGACCGATAACAACCGAATCAACTTTGAGATTAATATTGTCACTCAAAATTGAACGCAGAATCTTGTTTTAAAATGTTTATCAGCACTTGCCCGCTGCTTGGTTAAACAGGAGGGGAAGAGAGGGGACTTGTGGAGACAGAAGGGGAGCTGAGTAGGAGGTGTGTCTGAAGACAGCATTGTTTTGGTCTGAAAATCTGCAATGGAAGTTGCATAGTAAGCCTTGAAATTTAGGTTACGAGTGACAAAGTAGACCATTCCATCTTTCTTCAGCATCTTCAATCCATAAGTGTCCATACTTTACTTATAAAGCTCAGAACCTTTTTTGTTGTTGCAGTAAACTCGCCAGCTTCTGTTTTTAATTTTACATACGGTGTTCCTCAAGGGTCAATCTTTGGTACTCTACTTTTTCTCCATTTATTTTCCGCATTTTGGCCAGCCAATAAATGAACACAAAGTAAACCTTAATGCTGACGAAACCCTGTTATATCTACTCTCCCTAATCATAACAGTGTCACCTGATTTTATAGACTACATTTTTTAAATAAATTACCTGACTTTTCAGAACTTACTCAAACTTAAAGATCTGTCAGTCACATGCATTCAAATCATGGCGCTCACAGCAAACTGCAAAAATTGTAAGTTTTTAATATGACCCTGGTCTTTGTTTAGATACATTCTTAAAAAAGGCATGTTTCTTTAAACCTACGTGAATTATATGAATTGAAGACTTCTAATTCCATGCAGATACACACAGTGTTGTCATTCCTTTTTTGTCTCATCTTGATTTCTGTAATTTCTGTGTGTTTGTGTGTGTGTGTGTGTGTGTGTGTGTGTGTGTGTGTGTGTGTGTGTGTGTGTGTGTGTGTGTGTGTGTGTGTGTGTGTGTGTGTGTGTGCGTGTGTGTGCGTGTGTGTGTGTGTATGTGTGTGTGTGTGTGTGTGTGTGGGTGTGTGTGTCTTCTTCTGCGATTGAAATATAACGCTATAATGTGAATGACAACTGGAGAAATTTTTGCCCCCTAACACAATCTTATAGACAACAGTCTTCGGGAAGGAAAAGTATATAGGTACTTAATTATTATATTTCAATGAACCAGCTCTCCATCCCCCTCAGTGGGACATATGTGATCAGTATATGATAAAAAAGTATAAGTAATAAATTCATGCTTAGGCAGAATGAGAACTGTCAATCAAAAGTTGTGCTGTGTAGCTCTGCTTGTTTCTGTCGGTAATCCACTCTCTGAGCATGCCTCATGTTTGACCTGTGATAATGATCCATCTATGCCTTACCTCCGACCCCACAAACCTAAACCAGGTGTATGCGGTGTGAGCTCAGGAGGAGGAGGCGTGAATGTGTTTGTGTGCATGGAAGACCCCTGCCTGAGCTGAGTGACAGCTCTGAACTTTTCCTGGTACCACCGAACTGAAGGAAGGGAGCCTCTCTTCTAGTTTTCTTTTTTCTTCTCTCTGCCCAGCAGGAGTCGTGTCTGTCCACATGTTTACCATCCCGGACAATAATCAATTCTGAGCAGAGAAAAGAAGACAATACTGCAGGACAAAAAAAGGTGTACACACACTGTTTAAAGACTACAAACAGAAGATCATCCATTGTATCCTATCCTGGACAAACAGAGGCCAGGTGGGCAGGGCATCATTTTTTATTTCCTTGTGAGCCAAAATAACTCTTTGGGCCTGATTCACAAAAGGATTGCGCAGCTTTTGTGCCCACTAAATCTGTGCAAACGGGTCAACAGTCTGATTATCAAAATACACACAAGGGGTTGAATGCTCCCCTGACTTCGCTGCAGTACAAACAGCATCTCTGTGCAGATAGACACTGTACAGGCACAATTGTCCAAAAAGCCAGTTTATTTTGTCCCTGTCCAGCCCCGTGCTCGTCTCATCTCCCATTTACACAACCAAGGCATCAGGTAAACAACCTGCTGATAGGAAATCCTGTCTGTCAAACAAAAGCAAGACAATGACGTCAGACTCTTGACCTGAGAGTCAGCAGCTTCCCCCCACTTCACCCAAACACCCAGTCACATGTCAAACTGTCACACAGACTCACAAACATTTGCATCGTTTTATGTTTCGGCCATTAATCTTGTCATCTTGTGCAACTTGCAACATGTTTTTGTAGTTCAGACGTTTTTTAAAAGCCGTAAATTTAACTTTCCTCAAAAGGTGGGGGGCGCTGATGGCCGAGTGGTTAGGTTGCACGCCCCATGTGGCTGTAGTCCTCAAAGCAGGCGGCCTGGGTTCGAATATGAGCTGTGGCTATACTTTCCCAAATGTCATCCCCTATACTCTCTCTCCCCGATTGTCTGACTCTATCCACTGTCCTATCTCTCAAATAAAGGCCCCAAAAATAAATCTTTAATTAAAGCCAATTGTAACTCTAAAAGTTTTGCATCATTGTATCTCTATCTGCGCCGTTTCAAGGTCTGATTCACTTATCATATAGCTCTTATGATATATAGACTCATACAGAAAAAGTGCTCTGTGCAGTTTGCTCTTGTTTTGTGTCTAAGCTATCTGCACCTTTACTCTGCACAGAGCTGCACTCTCATGCTGATGGAGCTCAGTTCTGTCCACATAAAGATGATGAGCTCGGAGGGGAAGGGGGAACTTTTTGCACTTCATTGTGAGGACAGACTCTAAAAATGTGATATGATTTCCACCGTTTAAAACAAAGCATCCTCCTTGAATGGAGCAAAAAAAGTCTGGAGCCAATGACACCCCCATTCTGATATTAATAATAGTAAGAGTCAAAGTCATATTTACAGACTGTATTTACAGATCTTTAATTTTGAAATCATACAGAGGTGGAATTGTTTTTTTGTTGATACAAATTTTTTCACTGAAATTCTGCGTTGCTGTTAGCACTGCTGTTTGTGAATTAACACTTTTTGCAATGAGGTTGATTTGCATAGAAAGGGGCCAATATTTTCCCAAATGACTGCATACTCGCTCATTTAAATACACACAAACAGCAACAGCGCACAAAGATGATGTTTGGTTGGGTGCATTTAACCCTTTGTGGGTTTTTTGTCTTTAATACTCATTTGCACAGATTTAGTAAAAGCTGCAGTTTTTTTTGAAGCAGCAAAAATTAAACAAAACAATGAATGACTAAAAAGTGGTGTTCATCAAATTGAAAGTGATTTTAAAGATAGCACACATAAAAAGCAAATAAATACCAGACATATTAACACACACATACCCCAAGATGACATATAAACACTTCACTGTATACTTGAACCAACAGATTCCAGAAAATACACTTCATAGTGCCACATTTACTGGAAACAATTATCCTCCAAACCTGAGGACTCTTCTGTGATCCTCCACATCCACCTGCAGTCCCTGAACTGGAAAATCCTGCGACAGGTTGAAATAAAGACAGCCCCTAAACAGTTCCACTAAAATAAATAAAATAAAATACCAGGATGACAGCTGTTTTACCTAACAAAGAGGTTATTTTAAAATAATGTACAAATACTTAAATATTTCATTTTTAGATGTTATTGCATGAGGCAGAAAGCTTCATGCAGAAGGAGTCTGCTGATTGTGTTTTCCATTGAACTGTAAACAGAACCACGACTCACAGAACCTGGCAGACATTATAAAGAGTGAAAAAGTCGTTAACACATGTTTCTGTTGTTAAGTCATTAGTCAGTCTCATGATGGCCAAAAGGGATCAAAGCCCAGGGGCCTTGTGTATTTATGGGGTTTGGGGGGTATGGTAGTCAGTTGCAGACTTCACGTGTGCTTGTGTTCATGTGCAAACATGTTGTGTGTCTTTTTATGTGTGTCTGGGATCAGGCTGAGTGTTATCGCTCTGCAGCTCTGGAGCTCTGGATGGTTTGACTCCACTCTGAGCTCTCACAGGATGCTGAGTTTCCAAAGGTTAGTGTGAGAGCTGTAGAGCTGATGTCGTCTGATCCACAGCCAGGAGCACAAATAAAGAGTGTGTGCCTGTGTGAGTTTATGCCTGTGTTTGTGTGTTTGCAGGCCCCTGCTTTGGAAAAGTGTTTAGCTTGGACAGAGTGGTAGAGCAGCCGTTTGCCAGAGAATAAATCAGTCCTATCTGTCCTGAAGAGACTGGTGGGGGTCCTGAGTAACTGATCTGAATTCAGTGGGTGGTAGTGAATGGTTTGATTTAGGGGTCACCTCGCTGGTCAGGTCTCCTCAGGCTAAAACTGTGAGATTCAGAATTGTATCGAAATTCAAAGTGTGGCACAGCCTGAATGATGTGTTAAACTTTCTTTTCAAACAGATCTTTAACAAACTAACCGTTCATTCCCCAGTCATACGCATTACCTTCATCTGTTTTTCACCTTGAGGGCTCTTCCGAGCAAGCCTGACACTCCAAAGACTTCACACAAAATTATTTTTACCCTTTGGACCTGCTTTCACTTCCCTTCATCTTCAGTTTCCTCCTCCTCCTCTTCCTCTGTCTCAATCCCTCCTCCATCCTCTTCATCAGAGTGTACGGAAATCTCTCTCTTTTGAGGGGACTGTCCCTTCGTGTCGAGGTGGACATCCGTGTGTGAGAGTCTGGTGCCTCGCAGACTGCTGGCATCCTCTTTGACGTGGTTATTTCAGACTTCTGATACCGGAAACACACACATGAATGCACGCACGCACGCACTCATGCACGCACACATACACTGACAGGCCTGTAAATATAGCAGTGGACTCTGATGCCCTTTAAGAAGCTGAGTGGGAAACTGCTCTGTAAGGATCTAGTTTCCGGATGGGATCCAAGACAGGATCCCTGTGGAGTTTGGAAATAACATGATGAAGAGGAAGAGTACAGGAGGATATAACTGTGGTGAATAAAGTTGTACAGTGTGTGTATTAATATACACTTGTACTGTAAGTTGCACGTCTTATTTTTCAAGTGTTTCGTAAACATTTTTCACTTTCTTTGAAATGCACAACCCAGTGAATCTTTTAGTATTTCTGTCATGACAACTAACTTCCTGAGTTTATGCAAATAAAATAACCCGAGGTGTCATGCTACAGGCCTGAGCTTCTTTCAACTTTATCGATGATGGTTATTATGAAGTGTTACCAAAGACTGTCTTCTGCAATCAAAGTCTGCAATTTAAGCATTAGGGCCTGTGTCCACTAATGCCCTTTGTTGCACTGGCAGCGCCCATTAAAAACAAAACCAATGCAGTTCAGTGTTTTCAGCACTCAATGTCCTGATCACAAAAACGGCCTTAGCATCAGCTATTTTTTGTCGCTGCTCTCACAGCGCTCTCATAGTTTAACTTTTGGAACAACGCCGCGTTCCCTCAACGACCAATCACAATCAAAAAGGGGCGGGACTTCTGATATCAGCTTTGTCAGCAACAATGGCGGAGGGTAAACTAGTAATGTTTTTTCTTTATTATTATTATTTGATATATGCTATTATTTCTTATTTATGCATGATCACTGTTTTTTGTGGACGCTAATGCACTTTGGGTTGGATTGGAGGATTCATTTATGTTGTTTTCATGTATTCCTGGTGACATTTCATTGAAGACATTTTAAGCATAAGGAGCTATTAAAACTTACCTAACAGTCACTACAGAGGGAAGCAAAAGTTAAGTTTCGTAACCAAGCAACAAAAAGTGCAGATGAGAAATGCTCATGAGCGCTGCCTGCGTAAAAACAGCTGTTAATAGACACAGGCCCTTATTAGCAGTCATAGATTTAAAGATGGTTTAAAAGCTTGTGGGTCAGTCCACATCTTTTATCCTATCCAGACTTCCATGAAAACAGATATACCTGTTCCTTCAGGAGGAATCCTGCAAACTGAGATGATGACAACTTTTCTTCTTGCACTTTATCAGCTTGTAAACATTTTCATTTCTTGTCTTAGATATCTACTGCTACCAAATAGCACAGTCTAGGGTTAGGAATAAATATAACACTAGCCCTAGCCTGATGCCTTATCAAAGAAAGGACAGAGGAGGGAAGAAGAGACTTTTTCATGACTGAGCTCATCTGCACGCCTGTCGGCTAGGCCGCAGTCCTCGTTCACTCTGGATGTGAGCTGCAGTAAGCGACGAGCCCAGACGTCATCTTGAGTTAGGTTTTAGGTAAATGTCAGGGGTGTGGGTCGGCTATTGAGCCTGGTTGTGTTTCTTCTTCAAGTTGAAGTCTTCAGTTGTGTTCTCTTTCAGCTTTACCTCAGTCTTCTTACATAATTTAAAGAAGACAAAAAACTCACTCTGTGCACACCTTCGAAATGTCGCATTTATAAACAAAAGGACAACACGGTTTCAACACAACTTAAACCCAATCTTTATTTTTTGATTCTCACCAGTTGAAACCAGTCCAAAGCAATTTACAAAACAAGGAAAAAAGAAATGTAGAAGAGGAACCTTTATGTTTCCTATCAGTACTTACACTACATTTCTTAGACTTTTTGTTACCAGGTGTTTTCAAATAAAACTACCTATGATATTTAACTATCTTCAGTCATATTTTTAACCAAAAACTGCTGCAAGAGAGAGAGAGCACTTTCTAAATAGAAAGTGTTCAGGGGTTTGCCTGACATTTCTGGAAATTAAAAACAAGAAAGCATAAAGATTAATCAAAGTTGTTTTTTTGAAGTAGAAAAAGAAATTACCGAATTTTGGGTGTCTTGGATTTCTATTTGTGTTGCTGTGGTATCAAACAGGTATCGATCCATATCCTTTGATTTTTACAAGAATCGTATCAATTCTGGTCGGGACAACCCTACTACATTATTGATAAACATAATAGATTTACATTACATTCATAGTTCAAGGTATGCATCGTTTTGACTTTCCTGACTTTTCTTCGGGAGCCCCCATGAGGTTTATATTTGTGGTCTTGAACATCAAGTGTTCAGAGCAGCCTCTGGCATGGCTGTCTAGACTGTGGAGCGATATTATAAAACATAACCTCAATGTTGGTTTTCATACAAGAGGAATGAGTTATAAGAAAGGTTGAAGAGTCCTGGGGCTCATACTTTTGTTGGCGCTTAAAGAACTGGGAACAATTGAAGATATTTAGAAAGAACAATTGAGACGCCAGAGTATCAAACGACTGCAACACACTGAAATTTCCCCTTTTACACAAACTATCCTATGGTTGCCTAACTTTACCTTAATGATATTAAGTTTACAGTAAGCACAATGTTTCCCTAACCTGGCAGAAGTCGATATTTTTTCTAATCCTCAAATTGGACGTAAAATAAAGAAGAAAAAGAAAAAACCTTTGCAGTGAATATAATGAGACTGGTTGGTCCCATGGCGAGGTTTTTGTCTGTGAGTTATTTGACACTAGCCATGATCGTTTTTCTTTTCAAACCAAGAAGATTTAGTGTCATTAACCTCACATAATTGTACAAAAAGAGGCATGTGATAAAAAAACCCGCTGATGTTTTAATTTGTTGAAAAGGTGAGAGGGTTCATTTTCCAAGCAAGACATACAGCCAGGTATACACAACACACAGCCAGTCTGTTTCTAACATCATAAATGCCCTCTCCCCTGCATGGCTGCCTTACACCAGGCAGGGCAGGGCGGGGCGCGTTAACGATCCCCTGAGGTGGGCTTATCAGCTCTCTGCCCGATGCATCCTAAAACTCTGTCTCTGAATAGCCTCTACAGATTCTTATTGTTGTGCCACTTCACTGAGGAAAGCTTTGAAAGTGTTGGAAGTGACTTATTTACCTGGACAGAAGCCACTTTCCACTGAGGAGAGAAACATGTGTGCTTCCCTTAGACTTTAAATAAAGTGTGTATCTATTTGTGTGTACTTTCAGGATGTGTATGAAATCCAGTAACTTTTATTGGTGGTGAGAGATCTATTACAATGTCAGAAATGCTTCCAATACAGCCTCAAATATGGGATCAAGTATTTGTATGCCAGTCAATGCAACAATCTTATTTCTATAAAAGTATTGTTTTAGTTGAGATGGAGGAACATAAAAAACTGAGAAAGAGAGCTGTACCAGGCTACATGTTCTGCTGTTAAATTGAAAATTTCAACATGGGGCCCTACGCGGATTGACTCACTTTTGGAGACAGCCTCAAGTGGACACTAGAGCAACTGCAGTTTCTGTCACTGGTTAGTTTTTCAATCTCAAAGGTTGTTGCTTTTATTGAACCCAAGCCAGTTCAAATGAAATTGTCAGATTTGTATCTGAATCTGTATCAAGAAGGAAACAATTGTACCAGAACATGTCTCACAGAATTATACTTCTATGACTGTTTCTCCTGTAGCACCTTGTCATTGTCATGGTGACAGTAGAGAGAGTGACATCATACCTGTCAGAATAATAACTGGCAGCTCCTACAGACCCTCAGGAAACGCTCTGTGTCCCACATGGCTGTGGTTAGGAGCAGAGGTCACTCTGTGCAGAGGTGACTCCTAAAGCCTGGGAGGTACATTATGTTTCAGTGTGTGTGTGTTTATGTCACTCCAAATAAAGTGTGTGTTAACAAGCAGCTCCACACCATTTACACCTCAGCACATCAGGAGTGCGTTACGAAACAGGATCCTTGACTGTATATAGGTACAAACCAAGGAGGGAAACACACACCCTTCAGCATCCTCATCTGCATCTCAGCACTTCCTGTTTTTGGGAGCAACTATATAGGGTATCACTGATGTACAAACACACACACACTCACACGCTCACACACTCACTGCCCAGCTAAGGAGGAAGGAGGGCTGTTGAAAACCTTTAAACAAAAAGACATTTTTAGAAAGGTCCTCTTGAGTTGGGAAACAAAGGGGGGAAGTGATATGACGTCGCACAGGGGGGAATCTGAGGGTCACCGGTGGCGTGATGGACACGCCTATGGAACAGTCTCACATATACTCATTCTCATGATCAATTCACACACAAACACACACACACACACACACACACATACACACACACGCACACACACGCACGCACGCACGCGCACGCACGCACGCACGCACGCACGCACGCACGCACGCACACACACACACACACACACACACACACACACACACACACACACACACACACACACACACACACACACACACACACACACACACACACACACACACACACACACACACACACACACACACACACATTTCATAAACACAGCCAAGGTCCTGTTAAAATAGTCATTTCCTTGTCCCCATACTTATTTATTGATGTTAGAATCATAAGGATGTTTTTTTTATCCAGGTTATCTTCCCTTCTGCAGAAATCCAGTGTGGATGTTTTGATTATCCATCCTGATGCACCTGATAAGCTGTGATGTAACACAGAGAGGACGTGATGTAAGCTCTCTCTCAGCAGACCAGCCTGCATGGTCACATTGGTGTTTTTTTTATTATGAGCAGATATTTAAGTGGGTGATCATAAAGAATTTGTTAGTCTTGTTGCTAACATGAGCTTAACACTCCCTGAAACATGTTTCACTTCAAATAGGACCCTGGTGTGTTTACAGGAAGTGTTTTACCACATAACCAGTCCACTTCCTACTCATCTAAACATAGGTCTGGACGACACAGATGGTCCAGAATAGAACAGAACTGCAGTCATCGGGCTGCAGATTTTGCTCTCTAACATTTGATGCACTTTCAGTGATGTGATGCTGCTTTAACACAGTTTATTATTGGTTCAACTTTATTCCACTTGATGGAATTGATACTGTTTATTTTTCGGCATTAATGAGATGTATGGAGATGCATCGTGTTTGGCTGTGCTGTTTTGATCCGTTGATACTAAAAAAAGGATTGAGTACTGAATTGAGCTCTACTGGAAGGGCTGGTGTTTGATCTGGAAAAAGAGAGTTTGTCTCTCTCGTCACATAAAAACACTCTCCGATACACACCTCTCACATGTGGAGCACGTTAGATCTGTTACAGAGAGCAGGAATCTGAAAACCAGAGGGGGTAAAACCATCAATCATGTTCCCCCGTCTGTGTTTGGTCCCTCTCTTCATGAGGCCTGAGGCCACTCATGGAAACATTATTTCTGTTTACTGTAAATCTGTAGCTGTTTGCCTGTTTGAACTTTGAAAAGAAAAAACACAGAAGCTACACACTGGTCAGACATACACAAAGCCTTAAATCAAAGTTAAGGTCTGTTGTCATCAACAAGGTAAGCTGCGGTCATCAGGCTGAGCTGGACTCATGACTGAAGGGTAAATAAGGAGATTCAGTTACAGATGATTTGTGAAGGTTAATTTAACTGCTGCTGGGAAAATGTGTTTCACCTGCAACAAAAAATCAACCACAGAAACATGAAGCACGTGTTTCAGAGAG
>CM036536.1:22306268-22373768 GCA_020745685.1 Tautogolabrus adspersus
GAGAGCAGAGCTAATAACATTTTCTCAGTGATCCAGATTAAGACCACATTCACCCTGATTTAATATGTGGACAGGTCCTCTGTGCAGACGTTAGCTTTGATTGGATAATGAAGTTTTGGAGACAGATGGAGGAGGGAGGGAGGGTGCACATCACGTTGCTTGATTGCTTGTCTTTTCTTTGACATGTTAGCTCACTGCCTCAAAACCCTGGGTTTGTTAAACTAATACCCTGATTATTGATGTTTTAATAAAATATATTTAAGTGTTTGTGCTGGGATGTTAATGTTAACCGTATTTGCCTTTGGTGGCTCACCCTTCAAAGGCATGTCTTCTTACCCTCACCAAAACCAACGTCACTCCTCACACTTAAACCAAGCCAACCTAACTTTTTTGTCCGACTCCCTGTCCAGCTTGATCTATTCTGTTCAACTTGATGCGTGCTTGCAGCAGGCCCGTCGATACACAAGACAAGCAGCCTATTTGAAACACATCAGAGCGTACCGCTGCTGGCACCTGCTGGTGATGGACTGCGGCCCTTTCTGTGGAAATGGGAGCATTGACTAGTGTGGCAACAGCGGTGTAGCAGTATGTATGCAGAAATTGGCAGTATGAGTTTAGTGATGGTGTCTCGGTAACAATGAGTGGATTTTTCAGGACTCACTCATCCCTTTCTTCCATATTGATGCCCCGCTACTTTTGGTTCATGTCACCGTGTTTTTGGCATTTAAATTCTTACATATTCAACAGCTAAACTCTTGATTTCAAATCCAATTGACTCAAATGTTTGTTCACACTGGAACGACAATGACTCACACACACAGAAACGGTTTCACTGTTTGAGAAAATATTGTTTTGGCCGTTTACACCCTCTACACCCACTGCTACATGATGCTGATCCTTCAACATGAGAGAAGTTTCCAAAATCGTTAAAATTACATCAGGAAACTTTGTGTGTGAGCTCAAAAAAGGACAAAAGACCCAGCTGATATTTTTGGCACACCGATGCTGGCCTCATTGTGACCTGAGCTCAATGTTTCTGCAGCTCCACCTGCTACATACTCAAACACACAGCAGGACTGACCAGGTAACCCCGCCAAGCCAGGTGCACCCATGTTTAAGTTCTCTTAGTAGTTTTGGCAAATATTATTGCAGCCTGCGGCCTTTCACTCTTCTGCTGGTGTGCTTAGCTTGGACAACTGGCGGACGCTCGATCACACAGCGAGGGACCAGTTCAGCCTGAAAGAGAGAGATAACTGACAGTTTGCCAGAGTGTTTAATCACTCAGCCAATTATGTTGTAATAGAGAATAAAGCTTTATATTAAATGAAGTTAGCCTCTTAATTGTTTGAATTATTTAATGTCAGATATTTTACTCAGGCTTCTCTGTCTTGGTACACTTTGTCCTTTGGCATTCTCCCATGTTAACGACTCATTCTGCCCGTGAGCAGAAAGAAAAAAAAGCATGTCTAATTTAATGTTCTGTTGAGTTTCTCTCACACACCGCTCACATGCACTCAGTGGTAACACAAAGCAGATCGTCTCATGTCCTCAGTTGTCTTGGTTTCAGTGACACACAGGGACGGCTTTGAACTGGTTTCATCACAGGAAAAAACAAGTAAACATTATATTGACCTTCTCAAAAGAGAGGAGAGAGGAAAGTGATTAGAGAAAGAGATTAAACAATGTGCACATAGCAACCAGAAAACATACAGAGGAGTTTTCAAGTCTCTTAAGCAACAATATGTAGAAGTTTAGTGTGGTGCACTTTGGCACAAACAGTGGCTTATGTGCATTCGAATGTTACCATGATGTCTATAGGCTGTATATAAATGGCTACATTGGAAAGGGTCATTTATTACATGCTAGTTGAAATAGGTTTGTAAGGTTCCAAATGTATAAAGCTAACTTGAAGATCGACGAGGAAAGAGACAACTTTTTGGTCTAAGATAAATGTATTTATTTATTTGTATACAAACCTGAGACATGACATGGGTTAGATGACTTTCTTCACCCGGTACAGCTGAGACTACGATGACACCCATCACAATACCACCTAACGTTATGTCTTTATCTGTTCTGAATTACTTCAGGGATGTACACTCTGCTTCTTCCTCAGTCACTCTCTCATTTTCTCTTCTTAAGCTTCACCCTTCACTGTCATTTTCCTCATCCATTGTATCAAACAGTACTGTACAAAGACGGGCTAACTTGCTGCTTTGTAGTTGAAGGCTGCTGTGTGAACAAGTGCCGTAAAGCCGCACGCACTTCTTGTGAGATGATCAAAGTTACACAGAGGCGCTGTTTGTCAACAGGCAAGGCAGGCAACCGCTTGGGGCCCCAGACCAGTAGGGGGCCCCAAAGCAGCTGTCGAAAATTGCAATAATGGTAGGAAGCCTCCCCAAGGGGCCCCATCTGACAGCACTCACTCTCGTTGACACTGGTTTGAGAGCGTGGGTTGAAGGGCCCCCCCAATTGTTTTTTGCCTAGGGCCCCAACAGACTCTAGAATCACCACTGAAGTTACATAGTGCTGAAAACAGGCGAAGGGGGGCGCTCTGTGGACATGAGAGAGACGGTATTCTCCCTGTTAAAAGCTATTAGTTCAATTCTGTTGCTTTAAAGGAATTAAATGTTTGATAATTCCTCCTCCTCCTACACTCATGCAGAGACACAAAAACACTGATATCTGTGGTGCCAAACCGTCTGACTGAAGTTGTGAGGGGAGGTCTGAGAGATGACATGTCTGTTTAGACACGCTGCACATGAAAGAGCATCTCTGAAAGAAAGTCAAAACGGGAACACAAACAACAAAACAGAGACACAACAGGACAAAACCAGCGTCACATCTTCTCTGGGATTACAGGACAGCTCTCAGAGCTGATGTTTATGAGCTTCTGCAGAAAAAAAAACTTCTTCAGAGACATCTCTGGATGTGTGTGTGGAGCCAGAGTCCGACTCACTAAATTCTAACACCTGCTGAGAACGGCATGACACTGTCTCACATCAGAAATAACTCTGCATCCACAATGCAATCCCATCTGTTCTCATTTTACAACTTTAATAACAGGGTGATGGTGTGGACGTTTTTCTCTAATCAAAATGGATTGCATTCATCTCGAACTGCTCAAAGTGTTCCAGGAACTTCATACCTGACAGACAGGTTCGGGTTTCAAAGGGGCTCCCTTGTGACGTGTATGGTGTGTGTGTGTTTGCATCCTCTCGTGTGGGATGAAGGTGTGAGCAGCAGACTGAAGTGAATGATCGCCGTGCCAAACGCTGACCTCATGTGGCTTTTCGTGCCCTTCTCCATGAGGCATTTGAAGCTGCTCTCAGATCTCACATGTGGCTTATATTTGCACTGAAATACCTCCCAGATCTATTGGCTGCTTTGAAATGGATGTAAACATGAACCTCTTTATAGTGTGACTGCTTTAAAGGGGCACAGGAGGGGATCCAAACGCCTCGTAGGGTTGTTTATCCCATCTCCAAAGTGTGAGAAAAAGACAGAAAAGAGATTTCACAATTCTTGTGAATTTGTTGACATTGCCCAATTAAATGAAATGCTAACTCTGAGAAAGGCCACAAAAAAATGAGGGAACAAATGTGGTTTTTAAAAACCTTTATGTCATGAGTCCTGTCCTTGCTCGCTCTCATTCATGACGCTGAAGTTTCCCAGCCTTCGTGTTTGCTTGTCAGTTACACAACATTGCGGTGTGGCGAGCTGCCCTGTTATTGTTAACCGGCCCCATCTTCTCGGTACACTCAGGGAGAAAACAGCTCCTCTGCTGCAGCTGATGACGGACATGTGTTTGATACTTTCACAGTCACATTTCTGGGAATCGTCCTGAAGTCTGTCAGAATAAATTCGATTGAAGCCAAATCATCTCAGGAGATCTGAAATGGAATCATTTCTCCTTTGAGTTTGGCCTATTCTGCGTTTAAGTTGATTAAATATAAGTTGAAGCTGTAGTGTATGTAATTAAATTAGAGTGTTTCAATGTAGCTGATATTTAATTCAACAATGTACTCCATGAAATACTTCAGATATGTTTGCATAGGCATGGGAAGTAGGGTGCTGAAGGTGCTGCAGCCGAACCTAAAATCAAGCACAATTAAAACAATAAGATTTTATAATTGTTTTTACTTATTAACTGTTTTATGGGATGTGTAGATGAAGTTCATCGATACATGTGATAGATTTGACCATTTACCATAGCAGTGTGTCACTTTTTTCTTTTACATCCTGCAGGGAAACAAATTCACAGCAACAACTTCTGTCACTGCGCACACATGTTGGTGTTTTGTTCAACATAATCAAAGCTAATGAAGATGTCTGAACATTTAAGACAGAGGAGCATGACTAAAAGTGTCTCTACAGTTAAGGGTTTTAGTTTATTATCGTCTTTACGACTTCAAAACATCTTATAAAAAGAGAGGGAGGGAGAGCACGTACAGATGAGCGAGAGTGAGGGAGCGTGCCACAGAATAGATCCAAGTGGCAACCTCCAGTGTTTCAACATTAATCCTTTGTGGAAACGCAAAAACAAGTGTCCACTTGAGGCTGGCTGCAGAAGCACCAGAAGTCACAAATACACCCGTTTAAAAAACGCAAAAATAAACATGCTTACAGCCTGGTTCGAAAAAAAAAAATGGGTCTGAATAGTTCATGTCGTTATCGGCACCGATGTGCAGGGGGCAAACTTCTTTATCACTGTGTGTGTATGAGGGGCATGGATGACCTGACTGACGGGCAGACGCGGTGTTGCTGTTTGCTAGGAGGCCTAAAACCTCCCACAGCTCTCAGCCTGTGGTTAGGTTGACTGAAAGTTAGGTTGAGACAGCATTTCCAGCATGACGATCGACAGACTTCCAAAGTCCCCTTCAGTAACGAATGGGTGACGTCACTCAGGATTCTTTCATGTATGTTTACAGTCCTGGTTAGATCACTCAGTAGTCAGGGACTTCAGAGCACTATAACACTGAAAGACGCGCAGGGCCGATAACATCACTACATTACAAATGTGAAGTTATTTATATATTTTGTATTTTAATGTCTTAATTTTGCTTTGTGTCATATTTCTGTATTTAATACTGATCATTCAAATGAATTAAAGATGAATTTGCGCAGCGGAAAGTATGACGTCATCATATTAAATAACTACTCAACCCTCCAGCTATGACTGAGCTCCAGCAGCCCTGTGCTGTATGTGAACAGTAAAGTGATTTGTTGTTCACAAACAGTTCAGCTTCAGAGCAGGCTCCATTAAATTACTTTGAGGAGTTTTTAACTGGTTAAGAAACAGACTCCATGTTGCGCTCCCTATGTACAGAGGCTAAAGTCCTCTTCACAGAGATTGTGGATTCGGATCCAACCTCGACCCTCTTCTGCATGTCCTCCCAACTTACTCTCTCCTCCCAACATTTTCTGTCTCTTATCAGCTGTATTATCCAATAAAGGCATAAAGGGCAAAAGAATAACTTACAACAAAAAAACAGTACTGATGCATCTACAAAAGTCAACCAGACCAACAGCTTAAAGTTTAAAAAGTTCAAATGAACCACGGCCCAGTGGTTCAAAAGGAATCTGATGGGACTTAAGCAGGTCGGATAAAAATCTTGAAATCGTGTCTTTAAAACTACTTCTACTTGAATACAGCTCTGTTTACATTTGTTTCCCGTTCTAAGTCTGATTACTGTCCACTTATTTTACTACATTATTCATTTTTAAATTTAGATTTTAATTTAATGTTTTATATTTTACATTCATGGTCTATTGTCATTCTACCTTGCACTGCCTTTGGTGTTCCTGTTTTTGTTTGTCATGCTACTGCTCCATGTGCCTTTGAGTTGCCCCCCAGGAACAAATCAAGTTTTTTTTATTGAATTGAACTGAATTGAAGAAAAAATAATGACGACTATAAGATCATTTAGCAGAATGGTATTAAAAGGAGAGCCGTATGGGGTCCAAAAGAGACAAATGTTGTTGCTGAGCTGAGTCCGACAATCACCATCTCTTGTACATTTGTGCATGCTGAAACTGAAAAAGCTTTGAGAGTTTCTCAGCGTATTTGCTTAGGGTTCATTGTGCCAGTCCCCTGCTGCAAAAATAAAGATGATGGAAAGATTGAGTTGAAGTTAAATGTTTGTTTTGACTGTTATTACAGTAATCAGACCAAAACACGTCCCTGTTGGTCATTGAATGCATCTGAAAGATCTTTATTCTCGATTTATAGTCAGACATGATCATGTAGCATTACTGCGGAGGGAAAAACATGACATAGGCCAAAATGAACAAAAACAGGTGCTGCCTAATTTCTATATAAGGACTGACAAAACTCTTTTACCTCTCGCACCACACGGTCAGATACAAAAACACTTTTAAGAGAAACATTTTCCAACACTCTCCACTAAACGCTCATTTTGTATAATTGCTTATGAAAAAAAAAGGTTTGGTTAAATTTTGCTTTCATAAAAAGAGTAAGAAGAGAAGATTGATCACATAGCAGCTGCTTACCTTAGCTCAGCATAAAGACTCAAACAGAAGGAAACAGTTGGAATGACTGTCCAAGAAAAAAACCAAACATCTGCAAAATGAACAATCTAAAGCTCATTCATTGTATTTTGTTTGTTTTATCAGCGCAAACGCAAGAAAATTCTCATGAGGCTATCAGCGTTGAGATTTTCCTGATGATCTGAGATGCATCAGATGTAGTCAACCAAACTACATTCAAAAAACAAGCATTTTAAAAAGATGGTCCTATTTCGTCTTGTAGACAGATCTGACAAATCGTGAATTTTTACTTTCTCAAATCAGGACCATGATGTACTTATTTCTGCATCCTTTCAAATCTCAGTGAAATCAGTTTATTTTGGGTTCATCGCACTGTAGACAGATTTGAGCTGACTTTAGAGTGACTTGTTAGATACAGTGAATCTGTCACTCAGTGGAGACGGATGGACCGGAGCTCCACAGCTGAAACAGAACGCCGTCAGAGAAATACTAGTACTTTTAATGTTCTTATTTATCGTATTTATTCAGATGAATAAGGTGCATAAAACCCCCCAAAATATGCCTCCATATCAGGATGTGGGGTTGCAAGAGGTAATGGCACAGATTTAAAATCTCAGCGAGTTGTCTTAATTAGATAAACAGGAGTAGGCCCTACACATTCTCACATTAAACCATCTACTCACACACATCTTAAAGAATTAATATTTTTAAAAGAAACAGCTGTGTTTCTCTTATAGAAAAGGAAGCAGTGAAACAAAAGAAATGTACGTCACATGATGTAACCACATGGGTCGATGTGGTCGTTATCATCTTTAGAGGAACAAATGTTTCTTTATCTGCTTTTCCATATATTTCCAGTTTAGACTTAATAAGGAAAGTGTTTCCATGTGCGAGTGCGAGTGCGAGTGTGTGTGTGTGTGTGTGTGTGTGTGTGTGTGTGTGTGTGTGTGTGTGTGTGTGTGTGTGTGTGTGTGTGTGTGTGTGTGTGTGTGTGTGAATACTGATCCAGCAGACAGGCTCATGTTGAGAACATGTGTATGGATGTTCAATGATTTCATTGCTTTGATTATTGAAAATGTGTTCTCCATTGATTGTGATGATTTACTCGTCTACAGTGCGATGCGTGTGCGTGCGTGTGTGTGTAAACTGTAATTGATCAGTTTTTCTCACTTCATACCGTTTTTGCAGTGTACTTGGAGGAACATAGTTGGAGGTAGGCTTCAGATTAATAAATAGAGATATATAAAATGGAAACTCATATCCGCCAATTAAAGATAGAATCAGTATATCTTTTTTATAAAACAGAAAATATAGACTTATACAAAAGTAATACTTCTCAATCATCACTTATGGGCCTCCATACATGTGGGGTGGTGACTGTGTCTGCAGAGACCCTGCCTGGAGTTTGATCTTTTGGTTGACTCTGGACGTTACTGGGTGGGGAGTTTGTGTATTTCTCCCAGCCATTGAGAGCGTGCAGGTGAGTTTGGGAGTGGATAAAACATGCTGATTTGAAGCAATTCAAACTGGCAGATATGGCGGACGGTGACGTGGCAGCAACTAATAGAAAATGTAATCATAGTGAGGTGAAACGCCATGTGGATAAAGCTAGTTTCAAAACGAGGGTGAACCTTGGGTTGGAGTTCATCCACTCTCAGGCACTTAAAGAGCGGCTTGGAGGAGCAACGCAGAGTTGGCCTGCTTTCAGTTGGACAGGCAGGTGCCAAACACTGGCTAAATTATCCACTTCTCCATGTCAACAAATGCAATATTCTCAGGTAGCTTGCGGTGTACAAGCAGTAAATGTACATGCAAAGTGAGCTATCAACCAATACAAATAACTTAACGTTTCAAGTCCTGCATCGTGATGCTGCAGGTGGTTGCTGGGTGGGTGTGATCTCGCAATTGCTATCAGAGGGAGTGGAAATGCTTCTGGTGGCGATGAGCCCAGGAGGAGGAGCCCAATTTGAATGTTGTGTTTTCAAGCTCCAAAAGCATTGCCACTTAGTGTACCGTTAAATATAAGGCTATAAACAGCAGCTTGTTAGTTTAGCAAAACAGGAAGATAAAGAGGAGGGAGAGTAAGACAGGATGGCACTGTCCTGAGTTAAAGGGATAGTTTTCTGGAGCCAGGGATTCTACTGAAAAGAAGACAGTCTGCTCTACCTCTGAGTCACAGCCCCGTTAAAAACAGTTTGATTAAATATTTCAGCCTTGAGACTTTGAGTTGCACTGTAATGAAATCCCATTGGTGCCATTTGAGAACACAATTCCTTCTCTAAAACTTTCTGAATAAAAGATGTTTCATTTTATTCCTGTGAAGTCTGACTAATCCCAAACAGCTAGTAGAAATCAAAAATGTATTCCTAACAAAAACTCGAGTCTCAGGAGGGTGGACTGACTTGCAGGTACTTTCCATCCAGCCGCTCTGAATAAATACCCTCTTTTTACAGAACATAATAACTTTCCCCACCCAAACTTTATGACTACAGTAGGCTCGCATCCCAAACTCAATATTATAAAAAGGGTTTACATCTGATTACTGTGTTACTTCTCTTCCACGCTCGGCTGCCTCCTGGCACTCACATCCAGCTTTTAGAAAACAACCGAAAATCATTTAATAGACCTGATTTCAGAGCCTTTGGGAGGGGGCTGTATGTTTTCTCCCTCAGGATCCTGGAAAAATAAAGCAGGCGCAGGGAGAGATGGCAGGATCACAGTGCAACAGTAAATAATGTTACAGTATGAATAATGAGCTCCCTCTGTGCTGTGGGCCCCAACTGGACTAATGACAGAGACCTGGTTTAGATTAGGTACTGAACAAACACACAGACATGTGCATGACCCAAAACACACAAATCCACACACAGTCAGGAGGGAGGTCCTGTCAGTTTGGATAATCTGTCGCTGGTTACAGAAAGCGCTCCTGGACAGGAAACACAGGAGGCAGAGGGCATCACACCCATCTGAAGTCACCTTTTCTTTTCTTTTTCTAACTGTCCATATGTGTTGTCTCTCTGAGTTTCTCCCCTACTGAAAAGGCTAAAAATGAACCCTCCCTCCTTAAACCGAGATTCAGATTTAAGATGTTTGATGGATCAACTCTGCATGATTTTAAGTCTGCATCGTGGTGCAGCACTGCCCTCTGCTGTCAGGAGGAATTTCCTTACAACGAAGCAACTTCTGCACGTCATAATTTATTGAGAAAAAAACAAAATCCAGTTTTAAGTGTTAGTATCTAGACACACATACAAAAATAATTCATGTCACATTTCTTCCACTGAAAACTTTGAGCTCGCTCTTTGGAGAAAGTGTGACTTCCTGCTGCTCTCCACATTCTTCTTTTCATGGTAAACTCTAAATGTTAAAGTTATCTGTGTCATTCTCTTATGTCAATAATAATACCTGCTGTAATGAAGATCATGAGTGATAGAAATAAGGAATACAATTAAGAGCAGGGAGTCTTTTCTTTTTTTTCAGAATAAAGGTGTCCTTTCAGTTTCAGTGCCAGCCCGTGGGAAAAAATAAAACACATTTTTGATCATTTTTGAGAATTAAGTCAAAATCAAAAATATATATATATATCTTCCTTTTCTGATTTAGTTTTCCCCCTGCCTTGGTCACACTGCCTGCCAGGGGTGTCAGACTAGTTGGAGCAAAGGGCACTAAGTATACAGGGCCCTCAAATGAGAGGGGGGGCAAACAAAGATTAAATAGTGAATATCTGTAAATGCTCGTAGGGGCCCATAGAACCACCTGCTTTTGGGTGCTCATGTCAACACGTTGGAGCAGCCATACAGTGAGAAAACCACGTTGCAAAACAATGGTCGAGATGCAGGTCTGCAGAGGGGATGAGATTTCTCAGCATTGCTTTCAATTTCTCAAAAATGAAATACAAGCACCTGAAACTTTGCAGGAATAGAACCAGCCACACATAGCTCCCCATCGAGTCAGCACACACACACACAGGAAGAGGAAGGAAGAGTGTCCCAGGTGTGACACCTGGCTCTAACACTGAAAGCTCTTATTCATTTCTACTTTAGTCTGGGAAGTAAAGCCCCGTTTACACGACAACGATAAAACTAAAGAAAAAAGGCAACTCTTTGTTTTGGCTGTTCGTTCACACAACAACGTTTTGAGTGCCTGAAACGGAAGGTTTTCAAAACAGAAGATTCTAGAGTGCAAACTTTTGGAAACGGCGCCATCTCTGTGTAAACCAGTAAAGAGGCCTTAAGCACATGCCCATTACAGTTCCAGTCAACAGCCATGAGCGAGTAGGTGGACCACAGCAACGCTTTGAAGCATTTGGTTAGGTTAAATGATCAGAATAAGAAAGCTGGGACATTATTAAAAATACATCTATCATGCTTCATCATGTAGATATCTAAAAGTGTTGTTTTATTATACTATTATATCACTTCTTTGATTCTTTTAGTTAAAAAGTAAGTTAGTACTATAATTGCCACATATTAATTCTTTTTATCAAGGTATGTCGGTTATTATTCAACAAAACGTGTATCTGCAGAAGAGCATGTCTATAAACACTCAACTTTCTCCTCCGACTTGGCTGCTGACTGCAACAGTGCAACATCAGTAATCCTGCAGTTAAACCTGAGCCAATCATTTCAGGACTAATTCATTTTCCTTCAGCCGTGTCCTCCTCGCTTGTTTCAAAGTGTCAGAGTGGTTGGACTGTTTGTTGTTTCAGTCTCAGTTCACTTCCTCTCCACAGCTCCCGGCTTTTTAAAGAAGGTGAGAAGGCAAAATAACTCTCTCTCTCTCTCTCTCTCTGTTCCTCTTCGTCGTTGTTGTCCTCATCATCATCGTTTCTCCAGTTTTTTAAATCTGGCCTCTGTGGAGAGAAGAAAAGACAGGAAATGATCACTCTTTAAGTAATGTCTGCCAAAGCCCAGGTAAAGTTTGGGTCTCAGAAATGTTAGGAATATTTTGGAGGAAACTGTGGTGTCATAGCACCACCTGCTGGTGGACTTTATAATGCTTTGCAACTTGAGATGCTACATGTGGCTTTACTATTATTGGTCTGTGTCACACATAGCACACTGATCAGACAAGACATATAGAAACAGAATACTTATGCAGTCATGCAGGGAGTTTGCTCTCAGTGTGGAAGAAGTTCACCAATCATAGTTAATAGAGGTATAAAGATAGACCGATCTGAATCAGTAATCCATTTTAACATTAAGAGTCTGAGTGAATCACTCCGCGGAGGCCTGGTTCAGTTAAAATGTACTATGAACTGGTCAATGGTTCAGGGATAGGTTTTGAGGTTAAGTTTTTCTTCATCTCCTGGACTCTGTGTTTAGTCTTTAATCCCTCAAGACTTGAGTTTGACCATTTAACTCACGAGAGTAACACCAGCTTAGGAGGCTTGCAGTTAGGGTGAGTTAGCTCGCATTGAGAAAACAACAATGTCCAAAATTACTGTTGTGATTTACAGTTCTCAGTCTCAGAAAGGACGTCTTGTGGAGAAACATTCCAAAGGTCTGCCCGTCTGAACGCTTTGCAGAAAAGTGATTAAACACAACAGAATAAAGAATCTCACCTGTTGAGGTGGAAAACGTGAAACCTGTGCTAAGGTGCTAACATTAGCAAGTAGTAGTGGAGTAAACCAGAATATTTAAGACTTTCTCCGGCACACAGCTCGCCAGGGTCACAGCATTAACAGCCCGATGTATGTCTTAGATTTACGATCTTACAGTCTCATTGTGAGTGTCGGCTTTCATGACATGGTTGATACATTTAAGTCTAGGTACAAAAAAAAACAGATAGTCTTTTTTACAAGTGTCCCAGAAATATTTATCAATTTATAAACGTAGCTAGATAAGAAATGTGTAACAAAGAGCAAGTGTCAATCATAACCGATGCCTGAATGTCGACTGTAACTCATATGTGACAATCACAGAAATTATGAAATGAGAAAAATGATGTCTTGAAGTGTTTTCATTATTTCATTCCTTAAAGGTCACATATTGTGTAAAATACACCTTACCATGTTTTTCAAACACGAATGTGTCTCTAGTCTGTCTACAAACTCCCCAATTATGACAAAAGTCCATCCTCTCCGTCTTTTGCCTGCTCCACTTTTCAGAAAATGTGTGCTCAAACAGGCTGTTTTGAGATTTTCCCTTTGTGACATCACAAAGGGCAGTAACTCCTCCCCCCAGGTGACTGACACTCCTTCAGCAAGGTGTTTGTTCTGCCCTGTGAGTTTGCATTCTCACCATAAAACAATAAGGCATGGAGCATGAAAGCCCAAGCCACATCCTCCTCCCGAGAGGGGTGTGGTCAAACACAGCTCACTTGCATCTAAAGGAGAGATTCACCCCCTGATAGTGAAGTAATTATGTTGATTGGTTTTAAAAAAGGATTATTTATAAACATTGCTTGTTCTTGTTTATAAAGCAAACTGAAGATAGTGTCACACATGCACATCTCTCCCCTCAGACTGTCTCACCCAGTTTCTTTGAATAGGCGTCCAGTTTGTAAGCAGCCTGTTCGAGTGAAGACACCTGCTCCTCGATCTGATTGATCTGGTCCAGGTAGGGCTGCAGGCTCGCATCTAAATAATAAACAAATAAACACATACAAGACACATGTTAATGCTGGAGACGAGGAAACAGGGAGGAACTCGTGTAGGTTTATAACTTGGATTGCCGTGAATCACAGCAGTGATGATACACAGTACGACATCACTCCTTATTGTGCGATATCATCGTATCGTGAGTTTAGTGAATCATTACATCCCTATTAATTTCATAGTAAAGTAATAAAGTTCATGTTTACAGGTAATGTTTTCAAATACTAAACAGCTAAAAAACAGAGAAGGAAGCTAGTTGTGAAACTTGAAGCCTTATTTTAGTCCCTATTTAAACATTCAACCTTAAATGTGACCACAGAGTTGACGCTGTAGGGGGGTCCAGTTTGAGAAAGGATATGATAAGCAGATCACAGAGCTTTTTCAAGATCTGGGCGACTGTAAATACCCCCCAAACTTTTTTGGGGGTTTTTCACTCACACTTGTTGTTGAGGTCCTGCAGGTTCCGGCTAATGTTGATGCTAATGTCCTTCATCTCCATGTACTTCAGACTCGTCAGCTTGTTCATGCTCTCTAACAGACGATAATCCTCACATGTACCTGAACAGGTAAAAGACATGAGGAGAAATGCATAAGAGAAAAATGGACACAATGTGATGGCAGAGATGAATATAGACAAGAGAAATTAAAGTATATAATGGTTACAGTTTGCTGACAATTAAGCAGTATCATTTTGAATTGCATCCTCTATAAAAGCTCTGTGTTACTTAATGAATATATGTACAGTATGTGTATGGTGAGGGGAGAGGGGCATGAAAATATGTTCTGCTGCCAAATGGGGGCCCAGCAGAAAGAGTTGGGGAACCACTGCCCTAGGCCATGTCTACTTGGAGATCAGACAGAATGACCAAATATATCAAAACATGACTTTGTAGTGATAAAGGTAGGGCTTAACACGGCTGCCATGTCGGTCCTCAGAGTATGGAAAAGTACAGCTGTACCAGATATTAAAACATGGATGGAACTCATGTCAGAAATAATATAATTTGAAAAAAAAATGAGCTAGAATAAAAGATGAGGGTGAGAACTTTAAGAAGTAATGGGACTGTTTTATCGCACATAGCCTTGTTGGGACACATCTGTTGCTGTAACTGCTAAATGTCTGTTTACTTTTGTTGTTAGAAATGTGCAAATATATTACAGGCCATTGGATATTTTTGTAGTTCAAAGTGATGATTACTGTCTGTATTTTTTTTAATAAATATAAACTCAAATGACAAAAACTATCTTCATAGTTCATTTTGCATTTCTTGAACAGGCATGTTGGTCAATTTAAAGACCTGTTAGTTCTCCTTGCAGGAAGATGGCCATCTTTTCAAACATGTCGGTGCACAGCTCGTTGATGTCGGGCTCTGCAGGCTCCACAGCCTCCTCTGCTGTCTCCACACCTCCATCACCTGACCGGATCAACAACACAGAACAACCCCTCAGTCCGGTTCAAACACTGTAATGTATCAACCTTAAAAATGAGTCATATAATAATACAGGAGACAGTATGTAACCCGCTCCAACAAGCCAAAATATTTAGTTAACTTGATGCTAAATTAGCGTTAGCAAGCTACGGAAGCTGCTAGGAGTCATCCCTCACTGTTAGTGTTTGTCTTTTTCGGAACGGCCGCCGGGCTCCCCGACACCTCCGCCGCTGCTTCTCCCTGCGTGCCGGAGCCTCCGGCCGGGATCAGAGCCGCTGGATGAGCCGCCGGTGCTCTGGAGATGCTGTCCATGGCTGCAGCTTCGTCTCCAGTCGCAGCCATTTTGTTCCTGTTTTCGCTTCCTTTGTCACATGAGCTGAGAGATCACGTGACCTCCGCCCACCCGCCACCAAAACCACCACCCCACTGCTCGCGCGCACAGCCACGCCCTGCACGAGGAGAATATCAGCCAAATGATGAAAAAAAAAAAAAAACATTTTAGAGGCTATATCTTTTTTTTGTGGTATCACCAATCTTCAACAAACATGTCACTTTCCAGCTGTTGAATTATTGACGTCATAATGATAAGATAAAACCTGGCAATTATTTTTAAATAATTTTGGAAGCAGGTTCACACTTAGTTTTATGTGTGGTTACTTGCGATTCTGGAGTCTGTTTTGGCCATGGGCAAAAATTCACAGGGACCCCTTCCAACCAGCGTTCATTACCTTTATGTTATAAATAAACTGACACCATCAAAAAATTGCAGATTTTACACTTTTTTTTAATTGACATATTTTGCAATAACTAATTTTTAAGATATAAATAGGAAAAACAATGAAAATGTCAGAGAAGAAGTGTTTCCACCATTATGGCTAGAGCAACATTCAGTCATTTATGAGTGAGTGCTGTCCGACGGTGCCCCTGGAGGTTTCCAACTGTCATTGCAAACTTTGCACATTTCGAGCATAAACTGCAGAGTATACCAGATCAAAACTGTGTCTTTAAACCAGGCTGTAAACATGTTTCTTTCTGCTCTAAACATTGTCATTTTTGAATGGGTGTGTATGTGACTTTTGGGGCATCTGCAGCCAGCCTCAAGTGGACACTTTAGGAACTGCAGGCTCTTGCACTTCCGCATTGGCTTCATTTTTCAACACTGGAGGTTGCTGCTTGATTTTGAGCCAGTGTTGTGTTTGAAGTTTGTCAGGCCTCAGTTGCCCCCTTCTAACCTGGGGCCCCACTCAGTTGCCTTCAGTACTTGTGAAAAGAAAAGGGCTCTGCATTTGTCACCCGTTAATTATGGAGGCTACAGTGTGCCACTAAAATATTACAGACCTTTATGCAGCAAGATTATTTATTTTTTCTGTTAATAAACTGCAATTCCTTCCTTCCCATTTTGTTTTGCTTTAACATGAAATGTTTAATTTGTCCATTGCTGTACATTGATGACAGTTCTCACAGTTCTCGATTTAGAGATGTGTAAGTGTGCCAAATTTCATACTTATATTTTTATTCAAAAGGCGACATTAATCCACAATTCTGTGTTGCTGTAAATGTTAACTAGCTGGCTTTTTCTCAACTAACATAAAATATATTTAAGAACCTTAAAAATTCAACAAGTGCTTCAAGTAGCAAGCACAACTTAAAACAACAGAGAAAACAGAACATTGCTTTTTGCAAGACAAAAATAGTCTGTAAATTAATGAAAGTAGAGGAAGATAAATGACACCAGGATTAATAACAGTGTCAAAATGACAAAAAAAAAACAGACAACACTCTCTAAAGTACTTTACAATTTTCTACCCTTGTCCTTTAGCTATAGATTTATTAAATGGGGCAATGTCTAGATCTTACAGAAAACAGCAACAAGAACAAACAAAACACAGAAAAACACTAAAGAACAGTGCATCAGAAGAAACCATTTGGTTAAAATCCTTTAGTGCAATGTAAGACCTGCTGCAGGATTCTCATGTCTATACTTTGTCCTAAATTTATTGCACAGGAGGTCAGTGATGTTTTTCGTGATAGCTGCTTTATTTTCTAATTGATGTTGAATTATTTGTCCTCTGCATTTCAGCTATTTATAGAAACAGGTCTATAACAGGTCACCCTGTATTCTTATTCTGAAGCATTGATGAATAAGCCATATTTAACCTTATCACCTTTTTCAAATCATACTTCCACTGAAATGACAAAATTGCATTTTACAAGTTTCATAAATTATGTAGGCCTAAGCCAACTTCTGCCTTAGTTTTTTTCCTTTTTTACCTTCAATCTACCATTTATCTATTGAGATTTATTTTTTAAATCTCGTTCAGATAGAACTGGCCAAGGTAGCAACCATTTAAAATAATCACTAACACAATAGTTTTGAAATCCCCAAAAAATAAGAATTCTGATTTCGGATCAATATTTATTTTTTATTCAATATAACCTTTTAATAATTTTTATCGCTAGGACTTCCATCCATACACCACAAACCGACAATATAAGGAAATTGTAGTTACACAGAAATGAAACCTAGAAACAATTGTAACGTAAATACTTTCGCTGTGCGCGCTCCCGCTGGGAGCATGCAGTTCTTGGCATGCAAAGCTCGACGTTACACCTGTGTCGGCGCTGTTGAGAGGGAAGCTGATCGTGACAGGCTAGCAGCAGAGGACTGTAAACATGGCGGCGTGCACAGCTACAGGGCTGTGCCGAACACCCCGTTACTATTAGTCTGAGAGACGGAGACACCCCGAACATGGAGACCGAGGAGGAGCAGCACATCACCACGCTCCTCTGCATGGGTTTCCCGGACCCAGACGTGATCCGGAAAGCTCTCCGGCTGGCAAAGAACGACATCAACGAGGCTGTGGCGCTGCTGACCAACGAAAGCCCCGGTCTTGGGTATGGATACGAGCCGATGGAGAGTGGGCCTGCTCCAGGCTTGGGCTCGAGTGGAGACGGGGAAAACAGCGGGCGGACTGGGACTGGAGGGTTCGATCCCCCGCCCGCATATCACGATGTAGTGGACAGTGAGGTAAGAGCAGCAGCAAGCATCCACAGGAGAGAGGGAGTAGAACACGGCCAATTACAACTTACTGGGGGAGAGTGGGGCTCGCCCATTTAACTAGCTTAACTTAGCTTCAATGCTAGCTGCAGCGAGCCCAACGTGAGCTGTCAGAGCAGCAGGTGAGACACCCTCCAGTGTTACAGGACGGGGCATGTCCCCGGCTCTGGGTGTCTACAGGAGTATCTGTTAACAGAAAGAACAGAAACTCAAAATGTAAGCCAAAGGTGCATTCCTAACTCACAAGCTAACACTGCTAGCTAGTAGCGGGCTAGCTAACGCTGGTTGAGAGTTGAAGGCGCCAGAGACTGAACCAGGTGTAGCCGCACAGGGACACCACACTGCAGGGCTGAAACATCTGGGCCCAGTTGTTTCAAAAGTATTCAGAGCGTATTAGTACGGTGGCTGCTGAAGGTCAACTGTACAAATACTTCATCATTGCAAAAAACATTCCACCAGACGTATTTCATTTTACCTAATGCAAAGCGATATTTGCTGAAACACAAATACATAAAAAAACGTAAAATATTTCATGAAACATCAAAAACATTTCGCTTACTGCAAAAAACAAACAAACAACGTATGCAAAAAATATTTAATCTTCTGCAAAAAATATTAAATAAAAATAGAAGGTGACATATTTTTTTGCAGAAGGTGAAATATTTTTGATAGAGGTTGAATATTTTTTTTGCTCTAAATTAGAATGTTTTTATGTCCATGAAATATTGTTGCATGTATTTATTTTTCTTTATTTTTTGCATTTAGTGGAATGTTTTTGCAGTCATGAAATATATGTGCAGTTGATCTTCAGGGCCCACCTTATATTACAGCTATCGGATTGGAAACATCTAGAAAATGGAATTGAAAAAGGGCACACAAAAAAATCTTATCACGGTTATGCTGTCTGGGTTTTGTCTGAATCAAACCTGTTGGGTTATGTTCAAAACATAATGGTTGCTGTGGGACACCTCTGATCCAAAACATCAGGATAACCATGATCCCTATTCAAGGCTTGTTTGAGTATTTCAGGAACAAAGTACAACAATGTAAAACAATGCATCATTTCTATTTTATACTAGGCCATAACTCGTATACAATTTTTAAAACATTTCTGATCTTGAATTGTTCAATCATTGCAGTATCATCGTAGATAAAAGGGATTTAACGATACAACCAACTCACAATGCGATACATAATCAAGATAAGGGGTTCACGACAATAATAAGTCTAATATTAATAAAGAAGATGAGATGAGATTGAAATACATTTCTGTATCAATTTTATTCTTTTATTAATTGCTTGGAAAAAAGACGCTGGGCGCTTCTCTCTCTCACCGAGCGGCAGCCTGCTGCTGCGAACGCTCTCTCCTCACGGAAAACAACTCAAAAAAGTTGTTTGTTGGCCCTCAGAAAAAAACTCTAGGTGAACACTAGGCCTTAAAGGTCTTTATTGATTTAACTAGACACTAAGACCCAAGACATAACACAGGACTTGGACAGGTTGTTGTAAGTAGGGTTGTCATGATACCATAATTTTAAAATAAGATATGATACGTGTAAAAATTAAACAATATTGATACCAACAAAAATAATCCTAAGCACCCAATGCAGTTTAATTTTTTGGTTTTAATTGTAAAAAATTGCAGGCAAACACCCGTGCAATGTCTAAATAGCAATGTGCAAAAGCATTGCTTTTGAAGAAGTACTCCGGTTTTGAGAACTTTGACAACCTTGATATTTTATTATAGCCTAAAATGACTATATGTTATAGTCTGTATGATGTTTTCTTTTGAAAAACCCATTTTTTTAAAATCCGATTTGATACAACCAGAAAGCTTTGATACAATCAGATTCTCTGTGAACGACTGGGCCCATATTTCAGCTGTGATTAGTCTGAATGGAGACTTATCAGTGCTATCAGCTGGATATGTACAGACTGCTCTACATGGGTTCACCTACATTAGCCTGGAGGCTGGCTGACAGCAGTCAGCTGTCCGGTCCTGAAACCGGTCTGAGAAGCAGTTTTAGAATCTCCATGTCAGAATGGAATTTCTCTTTAAGGGTGCGACTGTGGTATTTGATTCTTCCTCGACAGCCACATGACGTTTGTAATTGATTTACCTGTACAGTAGCTGCTTTCACTTCCTAAGAGGTTACGGGTTTATGTGTAACAGTAAACTGAAGTGGCCACTCATACAAACGTAGCTTATTGTAATTAAAAACAAGAAATTAAACAATATTGGTATGCCCAGCCCAGGACTCATATTTTTGTTGCCATGGTATCAAAACAGGTATCAATATCGTTCTATCTTTACTAGTATCATATCTAAGTAAAAGATTCTGGTGTTGCTTTCCAATATCGACTAAAAACCTGTGGCTGTTGCCAGAAGGGTGCCTTGCTTTCATAGAGTCTCTCACATCATTTGATGTGAACGATTGTTGATTCAGACTTGTAAACTGCTTGTTTCCCTTTGATGGATAATTCTGTTTGAGCTGCTGTGATTGTAGATCAGCAGGTTCAAACAAGTGACTTTGCTTTCTATTCTCCTCATTTGTCACACTTTGAAGCGGTGCTGTTAAAGTAAGTGTAGTTCAAACAACAGTTGGCATTGAGAGTATGCAGAAAATATCACACACACTTGCAGGGCACTGTAAATAATATGCCTATTCCTGTAATTATGCAAATAGTGGTTAGTCAATCTCTTCAGCTGAGACCACTCTCCCTCCACGTGCTCATGTCAAACGAGTCTCATTTGGAGCTATTTTTACAGATTGTGTAAAAATGTATTTATGAATTTTTCAACTCTTATTGTAAACACTTTGTCTTTTCATTTATTGGTTAAGAAAATAAACATCCCTTCTGTGTGTTACACTAACTCTTAAAACAAGCAACACATGGAATACGCACAGATGCTTTTATTTCCTTTTCTTCTCCCCCTCTGTTAGCTGTGTTTGTACATAAAGAGGAATGTCATAGGTCTCTGGCCTCATGTTTTGCTCCTAAATATAGCCTTGCAGCCTCCCTGACACACACACAAACACATTGCAGTTTTTGCTGGGGGGGGGGGGTCTCAGGAGGCTTGCAGGGTGCATAGTAACAGAGTGGTGGTGAGTTACCTCATCGTCCTGCACAGCCACACACATGCATGCTGTGCCTGTGAGACATGAACCTCCCCTAGGCTTAAACGCAGAGAGCACTGCAGCTTATAAAAGTGCATGTTTGTTCTCCTGCTTGTGACAGGTTCTGTATAAGAAGATCTGTCCTTTAAATACGCTGTCATTCTTCATAAATCCCCCCAAATTTGCTCTGATAACTCATTTTGATTGATTTTATAAAGGGTATGAAATTTGAATCCACCTGCAGTGAAACCACTCTCCTTTTTAAACCTTACATTTAGTAAGAGAGGTGTCAGGTTAGACCCTCTCTCTGTTTCCGTCCTCTCATCCATCATCCATCACGTCTCATTTTCGTATGAAAGGAAGAGATGAAATATGATGCCTCTCTGTTGCTTTCTCTCCCCCTTTCCTCCATCCGGTTCTCCTCTTCTTAACGTCCAGTCCATCACTTCATGTTGCATGTGGTGCAGTAAAAACCTGCACTGAACACACTGGTGATTATGTATGCTAATATGTGGAGATGTATTCAAAATGGTCAGGCTTGACGTGACTTTAACTTTGCAGAATTAATTGTTTCCACTGTGCAGCGCCCACAAGCTGAATGGACAAATGATCTGCAGTAGTTTTTGGTCATTAAGATTAGAATGCAGCGAGAGATGAATCCCAGTACTCCACCACAGTTTGAGCTGCTTTAACGTATACGTCAGCAAATCATTTCTAACGTGTCATGATTTAGTGCTGCACATGTGTCCTGAAATGTTCCACTGAGCAGAGATATTTCAGAGGAGGCCGTTCTGCAGTTAAATCATGAATATTCATTTGACTTCATGAATATGTAAACAACTTTATGGTGTAAATAATTCAAAAAAAAAAAATCCTTTGTCTGCTTTGGCTTCCACCACACAGACTTTGTGTGTTCACAGAGCACTACAAGACCGAGGCAGAACAGTTAAAACAAAAAGGTATAATGGTTGACTTTGAGTGAGGTGAACATTTATGTAATAACTGGTTGAGATATCACAGCAGAGCACATGTCATTGTTGGTTTCATCAAGTAGCTAATAAGACCGTTTCAGGTCATGCTGCAGGATTTTCATTACGACTCTCTTCCTTCCTGACATAAATATCTCAACTTTTTCAAATGTAGCGCTCAGGTAGACGCTTGAATAGCACCATGAATCCAAGTAGCCAATTTGTTAAGGAGTGTGTCGTTAACCAAACCCTGAATTATACTTCTGATAGTTTGCTGTAGTTAGCGTGTATGAAGAGACCGTTAGCTGTAGCCTGACATGAATCACCCAAGAAATGTAACTGGTACCAGCAGAGCTGAGAGTGAGACGCCTGTTATTGGTCCACTTGTTAGCTTTTGCTCTAAAACTATGAAGGGCACAGTGTTTGGAGCAGCTAGCAGCTAGCTTAGCTAGTAGCTGCTACTTTAAGCAGGTTTGAAGCCTTCACATGAAGCTAAAACTCCAAAAGTAATTCCCTGTCTCAGTGTCGTTTACTGTATTATGTTTGCATATATTTTTAAACAGTAGTTAAGCCAAAGGTTTAATTCAAGTTATTGTTCTTCAGATTAATTCGCTCCAACTCTTACAAAATATGCTCTTCTTGTAATTGAGTGCGTTTACATGGCGTGATGGTTAAGAGCCTTATCCCCGTTCTGTTCACATTCAGGATATATGGCGTTTACATGCACACGGAGACACCTGGTCATTCATATCCCGGTTTCTGGTTACTGCATCTTAATGGCACAGGCGCCTGTAATGTAATCTCTTGAAATCTGACAAAAATGACACCACACCACTGTGGCTTATTGCAGGTTTAGTACTATTAAATGTCAACATCGTGTTGCAGATATGGCGTATCTACCTCATTTCCAGCAACAGAAGAAGAGAGCGACAGCAAATATTAAACATGTCCTCACCTCTGACTGGTGTCAGTCTGTCACTGACAACTATGCTCCAGAAGTAAAACGCTCTTGTTGCCGCCGCCGTGTTTGTTATGCTGATATGTCAGTTGGCCGAGGCCGCGCCTGCGCAGGTTGTCTGCAGCTGTCAGAAACAGGGTGAGGGTGTATACATGCCACCGTATCCAGTTTTCTGTTGGAGTTCTCCAGGTAGCAAAGTGAGGTTTCTCAAAAGTGGGATAAGAGCTCTAATCGGGGATATGATGTTGAGATTCACAAACACAAAACCGTATACTTAAAAAAACAAGGGATACGCAAGTCCTTGTAAACACACTCTGTGATTGAGGACATTAAGGACACAGTGGCATAGAATCCCCACAGACAACTAGCATCTTGCAGGTGTAATATGGGAGCAAACATCAGCATAGATAATAAACACGTAAAAATCAGGGTTAAGACTCCTACACTACAGAGGCCCAGGTATGACTCCAGCCATGCCCTTTGCTACATTTCATCACCTCTGTCTCCCCCCTCTTTCTTGTCTCTGTCTTGCTTTGATTGTGAAACACGTAAAAATATCCCTTAAAAATGAGATCTCAAGATAAAAATGAGAAGCACCTGTCTGCATCTGCATTTAAAGCTTCTTGAAGGGACAAAAGTCTGCAGAGACGAAGGGCAGATAAAGGAGAGGACACTTTCTAAATGAGTGCTATCGCTCTTCTCCCAGAGGAGACGGAAGAATGAAGCATCATCCTTCCTGTCTGACTTTATCTTTGCTGAAGGCCATTTGGATAATCCTCACACAGAGGACAGAGGCAGTGTCTTATGATTAAAGACCAACTGTGTAAAATAAAGGTTGTAATTTTGCCTTTTTGTGTGTGTGTGTGTTTGCAGAGGAGCAATGATGAGAATGGGAACTGCTCGGGGGGCAGCATGGAGTTTCCCACCACCAACCTGTACGAGCTAGAGAGTCGGGTCTTTACCGATCACTGGTCCATCCCTTACAAGAGAGAGGAGTCCCTGGGAAAGTGTCTCATAGCGTCCACCTGCCTCGCTCGACACGGTAAGATCATGTCTGCGTGGGATGGAAATCTTAGTGTGCATTAAAATAAATGCTCTGCATGTGCGCAATGGTGTGGGCAGCTTGTAATGTTTGGACGGCAAGGTGTAATTTTGGACACTTGGGATTATATGGTTCTATCTGTAGCTCTGAGTTCACAACATATTCATGCAGTTTTGGATGTGAGATGAATTAATGAATCCTTTATTTTAACAAAAAAGGTCATTTTAGAAATATAATCTCGACTTCCAAAGTGTCCTGGTCTGCTGTGTTTTTTTTAGCCAATAAAGCTTTTGCAATAAAAATCAAATGAAGTGGGGTTTTCCTCAAACACAGAAAAGTCCTTTAAACCGTTTCATAGAAGGTGTGAAGCATTCTTGAGCCAGTAACAAAGCTGCATGTAAAAAGATCCATCCACAGTTCTTAAAGAGTTGAATGATGCATGCACATCCGTCTACATCCCCACAGTCTAGTAATGTCAATGTACTTTTTAAAGAACTATGTAAAGACTAACTTCTCCTCCTCTCTCAGGTCTTGCTGACGCTGATGAGAACTGTAAGCGGTTCATAGATCGCTGCATGCCCGAGGCCTTTAAAAAGGTGAAGCAGTGAATATCTAAGTGACTGTCTGAAGTGCTTTATTATAAATGAAATTCTATTTCACCGACTCTTATCTCTTCTGTCGCTCTTGTTGATCAGCTGCTGACCAGCAGCGCCGTACACAAGTGGGGCACAGAGATTCACGAGGGGATCTACAACATGCTGATGTTACTGGTGGAGCTGGTGGCAGAGAGGGTGAAGCAGGACCCCGTCCCCGTGAACCTGATGGGGGTCCTCACTATGGTGGGATTTCTCTCTTTCTGTCTGTCTTAATCTTTCTATAACCACTTTTTACTTTCTTTTTTTTATAATCCATTATATTTTTAAGTAGTGAAGACAACTTTTAAATGACCGAACATCAGGAAAATAAAAAGTTAAGGCCACGTTTACATGACAACAATTTCAGCCAAAGAAGTGCAAACTTTTGGAAGCAGCACCATCTCCATTGCCGTGTAAACTGGAAATACACTGTTCCTCTGAAAACAGAGACTCTTTTCAAATGTGCATTACACTTCCAGTCAATAGCCTCGTGCTTGTAGGTGGACTACAACAACGATGGCAGACTCCCGAGTTCTGTTTGTGCTGCTCACTCCCAGTGCACTTCAAATTAAACTAGTATTGGAAAGTCACTGGCAATATTTGTAATAGGATTCAAATGATTGCAAGTCACTAATTTTCTAAAGATGGACCGGGATGCACATTATACATTTTTTTTTAGCTTTATGCTAACACATAATGGTCTTTCCCATTAACGGGCTAACAGATTTAGCATTCTGATTGCAGTAATTTAACTTAAGAAACGATCTAATTTATTAGTAAATGAAATGTTTTTATTGATCATTTGTTAAGCAAAGTTAAATAAAATAGATAGTTCCTTAAGTTAAGAGATGATGAGTCTGTTTCTTATGGCTGTTGGGAGTAGCGCATTAAAACCAGGCAGATTCTGAAGATGAGATAAAAGTCACATTCAAAACTTGCTTGCTTTGGATGTGCAGTCCCAGTGCAATACATGTTACCATTTCACATTTGTTTGGGTTTCAATATCCGCATTTCAAAGACCAAGAACCTTTGGAGTAACTGAGCGACTCTCCTCTGCAGACCAGGATCTGAACTGAGTTCTCTGGACTTATTGAAATAAAGTCCCTGCTCAGGGGTTGTTGCCTTCCACAAGTATTTCAGGGTTAGGGTTTGCAATGAGTACTTTCGTTAACTGCAATTTGATGTGTAATTGCAAACAAAAATGATATGTAAGAACAGCTGTAGCTTCTTCAGACATCAGCTGATTTATTTTCCGGTTCATCGCAGACCTTTGGCTGAAACGCAGACAAAACACTGTAAAACCTTGAAAAAAGACAGGAAGAAAAACCAAGACACTCCTCTTTAGAAGAAAGGTAAAATGCCTTTCTTAAACTGGCATTGTACAAGTAGAACATGATTTATTTTTTTACTGTTTCTTTGACAAGTTTCATTGTCCAGCCTTCCTCAGGCAGATACATGTATCTACCTGAGGTTAGTTTTTGTCATGTTCCACTTATAGAACTTACCTTTTTTACCTTTCTTTTAAAGAAGAATTTGCTCATGCCCTGCAGCAACGAGCACCGTCTATTTTGTATTATTATTAGTACTAAGAACCTCGCCTGTTCCAAGACTCTTCATTACACTATAGAACCTTTGAGTTCATTGAAGAGTAGTTCCTGTGACTAAAACTCTTGTCCCAGGATGCATCATATTATACTTGGTTTGTAATTCAATGCCAGCACTTATTTATTTATCCAATATTTAAAATGAATGCGCTTTGATAAAAAGCGTTCATGTTCTGAAGATTTAGAACCAATTCTATCACTTTGCCAAAGGTTATGGTCCACTTTAACAAGTAATGATGACTTTTTTTTTTTCCTCCTTAAAATCAGACTCTTAACACGTGTTAATGTTCGGCCTTTTTCTCTCGTATGCAGGCCTTCAATCCCGACAACGAGTACCACTTTAAGAACCGGATGAAGGCCTGTCAGAGGAACTGGGCTGAAGTTTTTGGAGACGAGGCCAACATGTTTGCTGTCTCTCCGAGCAACGCGTATCAAAAAGTAAGAGACGCCCTGTTTGTCTGCCCCTTCACTCTTTTACATTCCTTCTGCATAATGTGTGCCCCATTCATTTGGATGCATTTGTGAAAATGTAAAGCTGTGCAACACATTTAGAGCGTATTACATGTGCTAATATCTTAACTTAGCTTTGTTTACAGTTTGTATTTATGCTTATGGTGGACAAACAAGCTGTTTATGTGTGTTGTGTAACTTAACCACAGGGGCCAAGTGGAACATGCGTGACTGACACACAACAGCTGTCATAAAACTCAATATGTCCGTGTGTGTGTGTGTGTGTGTGAAGCATAATGTTCTTCAGTACTATAGCTGAGTAAATCTTTCTCTTTCAGGAACCTCATGGTTGGCTGGTTGATTTGGTGAATCGAGTAAGTCACAAGCAGTAACCTTAATATTTCTATATATTATTCCTCTAATTGTATTTATTCATTTTCATTTAAACGTTCCTTTTCTTCTTCTTTTTTTCAAGTTTGGAGAGTTGGGAGGATTCACCGCCATCCAGACCAAGCTCAACGCAGATGAAATCGAGATAGCTGTAAGTCTTACTGTCCCTCCTTTCATCTTCGGAGTGATGAAATAGTTGCTTTCCCGCTGACTGATGCAGACAGACTTTGAGGCCGCCTTTACAGGCAAAAGGTCACCGTGTTTCCCCCCGCAGCTCTCAGCTGCACACTGCTGAATGTCTCTCTCATCTCCCCTCCTCACTGATACTCTCTCTCTCTCTCTCACACACACACACACACACACACACACACACACACACACAGAGACACACACAAATACTCCCGCTGTGTGACGGTGTAAATGCTCTGTTGTGTTACATGCTCTGAGGAATCCTTGTACTGATGCTTCCTTCTGGGAACCTGGCCGGAACCACAGCAGCGCACAGCCAGTGATTCGCACATGCACACACACACACACACACACACACACACACACACACACACACACCCTAACCATGAGCATATTAATAAGGCTGGTTGTAGATCTCTTGCTATCCACAGAGGCAGAGCAAGCTCAGCAGAGTATGTAAGCTGTCAAATATCTAACATTCTCCTCACACAGGAGAGAGCGTGAAAGTGAAAGATAATGGAGGAGAGCTTCTTCCCAGGGGTGACTCATTCATTTGTCGGCTTTGAGCAGGAAGTCAGAAGCTGGGTTGGGGGGGTTGAGTGAATAGAGGAGGAAGGTGGAGGAGACTGAAGCAGCTCAGAGAGGAGCAGAGATGGAAGATAGCCAGATTTACAAAAGACAAGAACACAGGAACGATTCATTGAGCTGCTGTGATTTACACTGAATGACAAATGACAGCTGGGCTCTGGTTCTGGAAACTCATCCACACATCTGTTTACCCTGTCTATCTCTGTCTCGCTCTCTCTCTCTCTCTCTCTCTCTCTCTTTCAGTAAAAAACACAGTATCAGTTTAAACACAGCCTGAACTCTGGCCCAAACACTTTAATATGAGGAGCAGTAGAGTAGGTCTGATTTACTGTGTGTAAATGTGCCGATTCACTGCTCAAAGCCTGCTGGGATACCTTGTAGCACAAAGTAAGTTAGCAGTCATATAAAGTATGTAAAGTGATACATTTATCCATCCATCCACTTTCTTCTGCTTATCAAAGCAAAAAGCAAAGTAAGTCAACCCAGACGTCCCTCTCACCAGCAATGTTTTCCAGCTCCTCCTGGGGCGTTCCCAGGCAAGACAGGATATATAATCCCTCCAGCATGCTCTGAGTCTACCCCGGGGTCTTCTCCCAGTAAGGCATGCCCAGAAAACCTCCAAAGGGAGGTGTCCAGGAGGCATCCTAATCAGATGCCACAATCCCCTCAACTGGCTCCTTTCGATGAAAAGGAGTAGCGGCCTTACTCTGAGCTCCCTTTGAATGTCAAATCTCCTCACCCTAAGTGTTTGAAATAACAGTTAGGTAACAAGTTATCAGGGCAACACTGCAGCCCACTTTTCATCACAGGATAAATATCTAATACAGATATTATTAACGGGCACCAAAAAAGGACACCAAAGTGGTTACAGTCCAAACAGAGGGCAGAAAAAAGTTTGATATACTGGGTAAAAATGGATTGTGTTTGTCACTGCGAGAGGTGATGACTGAACCACTGTTAATGAACTGACATGTATTTTCATGAGTGCAGATGTATAGGCAAGGCAAGTTTATGTATAGAGCATCCTTACACGAAGCCATTCAAAATGCTGTACAGAGTTAAGAACAGAATATTTATAACATTTTTAAAAAGCTGGTCATGTTCGTCTGTTTTTGATAAGTTGATAACATTTTTATGGTTTGTGTCATCTCTCTCTCTCTCTCTCTCTCTCTCTCTCTCTCTCTCTCTCTCTCTCTCTCTCCCTCCTCTTCCCTTCACAGAGTGTGTCAGCTCTGGTCCAGCCTCTTGGAGTTGGTGCAGAATACCTGAACTCCAGCCTCGTCCAGGTGAGACAACTTACATACTCCCACACCTGATGGTAGTGGAGGTAATGATTTGCATGTCCTTTGTGTTTTCTTTTATGTTTGTAATCATGAATCTTGTGCTAAACTCAGATTTTCATTCTCTATTAATTCACTGTATCTTCTTTCCTTTATGCTGCTGCTTTGACTGTTTTCCCCCCAGGGATCAATAAAAGTCTCATATTCTTATATTTTTCTCCAGCCCATGCTTGATCCAGTCATTCATAAGATGATCACGTATGTGCAGAACCTGGAGGAGAAGGACCTCAAAGATAAGGTGAGGATTTTCATCTTGTCGCTATCTGGAGTTTTTTTGTCTATGTCAGTGGTACACCTGGCTTTACATTCACACTAAACATGCACCGAGAGAGAATCGATTTATCGACGGAAAAATTTCAGACTCCATTACAGTAGGTGGCGATATGGTGTATGGATGCATACAGTCTATGGTCGTGCACCGTCACATCAGGTCACTCAGAAGCTCTATGAACAAAATAGTAGGCTGTTTGCGTTCACACATGAAGCTCACCCTGAAAACTTCAAGAGTTTTGTGAAAGCACTTTATGATTCTCAAAACTTTTGAATATGTAACTGGAAGAACAAACTGAGCGATTTGTTGGTTAGAAAACTAAAAAACATAACAACTTGGGAATTTCATTTTTGTTTTTACCGCACGTCAAAGAATTCCTGCTCAATGACGGTGACTTTGCCCTTCTTCATTCCCAGCGTCTGGTGAGCATCCCAGACCTGCTGTCGGCCATCAAGCTGCTGTGTATGCGATTCCAGAGGGAGCTGGTGACTGTGGTGGACGACCTGCGGCTCGACACGCTGCTGCGCATGCTCAAAACCCCCCACTTCTCCACCAAGATGAACTCCCTCAAAGAGGTCAGGATCTTTACCGGACAACATGACTCCTTTCTGGGGGTCGTGCAATCTTCTCACATTATCTTTGTCTCTTCTTCACTCTCAGGTGACAAAGTTAATAGAGGAGAGCACGGTGTCGAAAACGGTGAAAAACGCCATCGACACAGATAAACTTCTGGACTGGTTGGTAGAGAACTCAGTCCTGTCAATAGCACTGGAAGGTATGAATCAAACAATAAAAATGTGATCCTATACAGACTGATTCAACCTCGGCTGTGGTCATGATTTCTTTCCGTCCTGCAGGAAACATTGACCAGGCTCAGTACTGTGAGAGAATAAAGGGAATCATTGAGCTGCTGGGGAGCAAACTGTCGCTGGATGAACTCTCCAAGATCTGGAGGATTCAGGTCAGCACCAAGTCTGTCTTATCGATCACACTTTCATTAAGTGTGCTCAACAGTTTTCTTTCTCTTTAATTGTCAAACTTTAGTCTGACTGTTTGATATTTTAGGTTTGTAGACTTATTTTGGATGCTGTATTTAATGGCTGCAACATATGATTACTTTTTGTTTCAATTTATCTTGTTATGATTTTGTTTAATCTTAAAGTGTAAAACAACTGTACACAAATTGTCAACACAACTTTCACGAGCCTAAAGCGTCGACTTCAAAAACTTCTTCAAACCATCAGACTGAAACACGACTACTCTTCATTTACCATCATAAATAACAAACAGAAGATCTTCACATTTAAAGCCTGGTTTACACTTGCAGTGCCATTACTATGCCAGGCATATCGCCAGTGTCAGGTTCCGCCACATTCTCTACATGCTTGTGTACAGGAAACCATTGCGACTGAAACCTAGCGTATTATTTTGGAGTTGGAAAACAGCATTCTAGCGTTTTTCCTTCCGCAGAATTTTGAATGTGGTTGCGAGACTGGAAATGTGGTTAATGCAGTAGATATCCAGCTGACCAATCACAGGGCTTGTGGTCTGCGTTGTTTCAACGCTTAGTTACATTTCGTAAGACAAGGCTACGTGCACCTACAGCGTATGCTACGGCTTAGATTCAACACAGAAGTATACATTAGGCTTAAGGAGCTGGAAACTAGGGATATTCCTAGAGTCTATTTTCAATTCAGTAAAACTGAAATTTAGAGTCAGTTTAATCAACTAGTCTAAAGCTATTAAAACACTCAGAAAACATCAAAATTCAACAACGTCAAATTGTTTTGCAGAGTGTGGCTAACCTCCATCCTTCAGACATACAACTTTATCTTAATTTTCTAGATCAAAATAATTCCAAGCTGCGCTGCTCCTATGAGATGCTATCCGTTCACTGTGCTTGTTTACATCAGGGTAGTAGAGTATTATATCCGTATGTCAGTACCTGTTAACCAGAGCTATACCCCCGCTAATGGCAGCCTCGCATTTGACCAGCATAGCTGTCCTGAATTGATAACAAAAATATTGGAGTATAGTTTAATGACGAGTGTTTTGGTACCGACCAGCATAGGCGTTTAATTAATTTGTTTAGCCGGCTAATCGAGTACATCCCGACTGGAAACAACAAATGTTTGATATCCACGTGTGAAAACAAAGCTTTAAAGGTTTGACTATTGTTGTTGTTCACAGTTGAGTGAATGTTTTCGGTCTTTTCAGGCGGGCCAATCATCAACTGTGATAGAAAACATTCATACAATCATCGCCGCTGCTGCTGTGAAGTTCAGCTTCGATCAGCTCACCCACCTCTTCGTCCTCATACAGAAGGTCTGTTCTTCCTATGAACGTCTGTGGAATAAAGTGGTTTAGTATGTTTATAGTGCATTAACGACTGTGTGTGTGTGTGTGCATGATGTTCAGAGCTGGGAGGTTGAGAGCGACCGTGTGAGGCAGAAGCTGCTCAGTCTGATCGGGAGGATCGGCAGAGAGGCTCGCTCTGAAACCACCACGGGGAAGGTGAGTGTGTTTCTGTCAAGACTCTGAAGGCGTAGAAGATAAACAGACGAGGAAATCTACAGTCATCAGTCTGAAGCGTGCTGTGTTTGTGTGTGTTCAGGTGTTAGAGGTGCTGTGGGAGCTGGCTCACCTCCCCACCCTGCCCACTAGTCTGGTTCAGCAGGCGCTGGAGGAGCACCTGGGGATCCTGAGCGACGCCTACGCTGTCAAGGAGACGGTGAAGCGCAGTTACATCATTAAATGTATCGAAGACATTAAGAAGGTGAGATAGTCGAGCAACAGACACTCAGTGCACTTTTTGTGGAGGGTGGGGCTATTTAAAATGACTGTATAGTGTTTGAAGAGTCAATATATATATTATTTATTTTGTATTCACAGAGGAGGATTGCTGTGCAACATGATTTTAGGAAGATAACATCAGGCCTCCGAATGTTTTTCTCCTCTGACAGTTTAGTTCTAAAGTTAGCGTGTCCTTGTTAGCGCTGCATGTTAAGCCTTCACCTCCAGTTTGTTTCCATCTGAGGGCGAGCCACTCCAGCATGCACGGAGCTGCAGTGTGTTAATGAGATAACATCACCGTCTGATTTTTTTAAAGTGTCAATCATGAGCTTTTCCTTTTAGTTTGAAGCTTTAATGACTATAAGACAATCTTAGTATCACCTCAGTCTCTCTGTCAGAAAGAATGCCCCCTTCTTTTTCCTCCGCATTTTTGGAGACTTTTACCTGCCTGAAAACTCACCAAGCGTTACATACTCATCACGTCTCGTGAAGAATTTGATATTTTGGTGGTTTTTCGCAGATGACTTTTGCGAAATGGCTAAGTAGCACTCCTTGAAATGTTCAAAAAGGGGTCTCCATAGAGTTTACTTTGACCTACATGTATACAATTGGGTATGCATATTAACAATTTCAAGACCTACAAAAAATCCTCTTGCACCAATGGTCAAAACCCTTAAGGAAGTTTCCATTTTGTTATGAATTCCAACTAAATGCCTCATTTTAGCATTTTACAGGCTTCAATTTTTAGGCTTCAATTTTTTTTAAATCATCTGCCTTTGTGTTTGCTTTTAATAGATCGCCAAATCAGTTTAACAAAACACGTCATCAGATGTGATTTACTTTGATTCTGATTCATTTTCATTGGTTAAAGTTATTGTTAAATCTTTACTAGGGTCGCCAGTGCAACCATACCACAATTTTGAACTTGGATTTGATTCTAGTAAAAATCGATTTTGACATCAATTCTTGTTTTGATACTGCAGCAACAAAATATGACCTCATGGGCACCAAAAACTACTTAATTTACTTATTTCTGATTTCCAACTCGCACATTAGAAACATTACACAGAGGCGTTGATGTTGTCTACTGAACATAGACAAGAAGGTGACATACCATAAACAATGAAAGGCTAAGTTAAAAAGATTTACCTAAAAGTAATGTTTACCCAAAATATAATGTTTCCTCTGAGTTATCATTAATACTCCAGAAGAGGTGTATGCAATGATTCTGCTCTCGGTCTGTATTTTCTATTTTTCTTATTTAGGACATTTTTGGGGCGTCAGTGTTTGTGTAGTGATGTGAAGCTCACAGTCAACAGTCCACCGCTGAAATCAAATGTATGTTTCTAGACTCACACTCAGGAGGACAGTAAAGGCAACGACAGTCAGAGCTCTTTTCTTACCGGCACATGGGGCAAGAAGAAAGCTAATTCAGTGGTCAAAGTAAGACAAGAAGAAATTTAATTTACATTTCCGCTGACTGATCTGTGTCTCAGATCTCATTGCTTCACATCTGCAAACCAATCATTGAGGAGGGTTTCACCTTTTCATTTTACACTTGATTTAACATGAGGGAGTTTAACCAGGTGTGTGTTAATCTTCGGCTTTGGCACTGACTTGTGATTACACAGAGGTGTTGATGATGTTCTGGGTGAGAGCTGGATGAGTTCAATGAGCGCCTTTTGTCTGCTGGATGGAGAGTCAGCTTTGGTGGAAGCGGGAGCACTTTTATTCATGCAGAGAGAAATTGAATCAGAGCCTTGGATGCATACAAAACACATTTACGATATATTTGATTTGGTCTTTTAAAACCGAAAAAGTCAGGCACCTTTTAGCTGACTATTTTTGAATGTTTGGCATCCCTCGCTTTGATATTTGTCTCATTTCCAAGTTATCAAAACAAAGGATCTGTGGTGACAAACTTACTTTCATTGACAATCTAACAAAATCTTATAAACGAGAACATCACAGACTCTCTGTTTTTGCTGCATGCATTTGTTTGTACATCCTGCTTTGGTGGATATCATTATCTGTTGTGTGTGTGTGTGTGTGTGTGTGTGTGTGTGTTTCTCTACAGGCCTCTCAGCCCAGCAGTCCTCAGGCGGTCTGGGTTGTTCCAGCTCTCCGTCAGCTGCACGAGATCACCCGTTCTTTTATCAAGCAGACATATCAGAAACAAGACAAGGTAACACCGCCACACATCTCATTGTAAGGCTGCACCGCACAGTGTTAGTGCTCTGTTGTCATGGTAACCGTCCCCCAACTCTCTACAGAGCATCATCCAAGATTTGAAGAAGAACTTTGAGATCGTCAAACTGATCACAGGGTCTCTGGTGTGCTGCCATCGACTGGCTGTGACAGCGTCGGGGAATAACGGCCTCTCAGGATCAACGCTGGTGGATGGACGATACACCTACCAGGAGGTGAATTGACTCATTATTTTGATTTATATTGCATGAAAGGAAAGGTTAATCTAAGTGACCAAATCTTAAGGTGACAACACTTGTTTCTCACATGGTTCCAATTGATCAGATGTATTCCTTGCATACATAAGAAGACTTTTCAAAACCTTTAAAAAGACTTTAAAACGAATAACGTCTGACCCAACCAGACCGTATTATTTCCATACTTTGATTAATAAGGTTGGAAACCAAAGTCCCTACAGACTGAGCTACTACCACGTGTTTAACCCTTTCAAGAAAACACTCTTACTAGAACGTTCTGGCCCCCTTGCTCGCGCCTTGCAGCCAGCTGCCACTTTAATTAGTTTAAAGAGGAGATATGGTTTAATAAAGTCTATATTTTAGTTTATAGAGGAGGTATTGTTAGGATAAGTCTTTATTTTACCTCCATTAAATCAACACAAGCCACAGGAGTTAATAGAAACAATGAAACTGAACTCATTTTGTCGCTGAAGATCGCTGCAGTCTCATTTATTTGTGGCGTAGTGTAACAGCTTGATCCCGTTCATCATTCACACAGCAGCTGAAAGTATCAGGCATGTTGATATTCTGTATGTAGACAATGTGTTTTAGAGTAGAGATGATGTTTGTCTCTCTGTATCTCTGTTTAGTACCTGGACAGCCACCTGCGCTTCCTGGCCTTCTTCTTGCAGGAGGCCAGCCTCTACCTGGTCTGGAACAGGGCCAAAGAGCTGTGGGAGTGTCTGGTGTCGGGACCTGACGTCTGTGAACTGGACCGTGAGGTATGAAACCAGTTGTGCAAATACAAACTTGTCCCCAGCCTCTTTCATTTTCTCTTTTATTTTATTTTCATTTGTAAAGCATTTATATATTACAAGCACCAGACTACTCTGAAGGAACAAAGGCTGCAATCTGCAAAACCACTAACTTTGACCTTTGACCTTTTCTTTTTTTCTAAAATGATGATCAAGGCAAAAACTCAGATTAAGTTGCAAATTGAAAATGTGTTATGTATTATTGCACATTTAAAGGCATCATTATGTAGGTATCTTTCATTTCTGCACCATGATTGTTTCTAATAAATAGTCAACAAATAAAGATGTTTGGCAGTGAGTAAGTCGGCAAGAGTTTCAGTTTTTCAAAAAAATATCCAATTAAGTCTTTTGTTTAAAAACATTGGCATTCAAGTAAGTCTGTTTTTTTACTGTCCTCCGAATTAAACACTAATAGTGATGAAAAGCAAAGATGTCTGAGTGAATTGTGATGTTTTTCGATGTTTCTTTGGTAAGTAGTCAGACATTGAGAAATATGTTTCATCTCACCAAAAATAGCATCCTAAACATCTGTCCCTGTATGCAGCCTGTTTTGCATTGTTGAGTGTATGTGCGTTAGAAGTGAGTTACACTGAATCATCATGTTTGTGTGCAGATGTGTTTTGAGTGGTTCACCAAAGGACAACACGACCTGGAGAGCGACGTTCAGCAGCAGCTCTTCAAGGAGAAGATCCTCAAACTGGAGCCGTATGAGATCACCATGAACGGTGAGAGATGAGAGATGAGGTTATCAGTGTTACAGACCTCGCAAAGATGCGATTCAACTGTTAACATGTTTTTATTTGTCCCTCAGGTTTCAATCTGTTCAAGACGTTCTTCGAGAACGTTAATCTGTGTGACCATCGGCTCAAACGCCAGGGAACTCAGCTGGTCAGTCCTTCCTCTCACGTTCTTAGCAGTTTTTCTTTTTATCAATGATGTGTTATTCACTGCTGAAATGAACTGTTGAAAGTTTAAAAGGATCTTGATATTTGTGTTTCTTACACATTGTGATCTGATTTCAGTGTGTGGAACGCCTCGACCTGGCAGGGATGGATTTTATCTGGCGCATCGCCATGGAAACCCCTGATGAAGAAATAGCCAATGAAGCAATTCAGCTAATTATAACGTACAGCTACACCAACCTCAATCCCAAAATGAAGAAGGTCAGTATCTGTGTGTGTGTGTGTGTGTGCTCACTCATCTGTCCTTTTATGTGTGACATATTTCTATCAGGCAGCTTCATCCACACAGATCCAAGGCATGCCCTGTTCAAAGAAAAACTCTTTAGGTTTTAGGGGAAGGAGGCTGAAATCTATTTAGATAAGATCCAAAAAAGTGTTTGGACTACAGGAAGTTTGTCCTGGGCGCACAGTGTGTCTGCTATTTAAAAAAATACACTGTTACCCTGTGTTACATGTGTGTTTTCTTTTGGGGGCTGCAGTTTAATGTATAACGATAAGATGGTTGAAACCTGAACCCCCACTAAATAAGATCTAGACTTGAATAAGTAGTGGAACTGCTTGAGATAGCAGAGAACACATATAAGATAAAGCCAAAATGTATTAAGAGGTAAAAACCTTTAGTGTGATAGTTAAGGCAATAAGAACATTCTGAGACTCGTACTGTTAACCTTACACCTTTTTTCTTTGCTTAACGTTTTTACATAGCACCAAATTATAACAAAAGTCATTTTAGAACCATTTACAAAAAAGAGCAGTTCTATCATGAGCAAAAAAATATTAATTTAACAGGCAGAAAACTACAAGACAAGGGGAATTCAAAAACTCCTGTCCGATATAAAGTTAGTAGCATGCATACATATGACATGAATACATACTGAAAGAGAGAAAGATAGGAGATCAGTGTGTCAGTTCAAGCCTATAGCAGCATAACTAGGATCTGGTCCAAGCCTGAGCCCTCCCTGACTATCAGCTTTATCAAAAAGGAAAGTTTAGTCTATTCTTAAAAGTACAGAGTGTGTCTGCCTCCCACACCCTGACTGGTAGATGATTCCAGAGGAGAGGGGCCTGATAGCTGAAGGCTCTACCTCCCATACTACATTTAGAGACTGTAGGTGTCAGGAGAAGGCCTGCGTTCTGGAAGCGTAATGTTCTCAAAGGGTAATAAGGCACTATTAGCTTTTTGAGATAAGATGGTGCCTGACCATTAGGAGCTTTGATAGTGAGAAGAATAAATTCTGTTGTAGGTTTGATTGGGAGCAAGTGCAGAGAAGGTCATAAAGGAGTAATATGCTCTTTTTGTCTTATTCTTGTCAGTACACGTGCAGCAGTTCTTTGAATGAATTTGTGTGTTAATAAAAACTTCTCCTCCTCACAGGATTCTGTGTCTTTGCACAAGAAGTTCATTGCTGATTGTTACAAGCGACTGGAGGTAAGACGTGTCAAACATATTACTGTATCACTTCACAGAAACACCTGAAAGCTCATTTCTGTTTGTCTTCTTTTTTTTTTTCAAGGCTGCCAGCTCGGCGCTGGGCGGGCCTACTTTGACACACGCTGTTACTAGGGCAACGAAGATGCTGACGGCCACTGCCATGCCGACTGTGGCCACATCTGTACAATCACCATCCAGGTACAGAGGGGGGTTTGGGTAAGAACAGAGTTACTAAAACTATGATAACAAGTTGGTTAAAGAGTGTTCCTTTTCTACGGTCTTACTAACTCCTCATCGTACAGAGAAAATATGATTGTAACACGAGTGAAAAACCTCTCTGTTGTTTATCTCTAGATCCACTAAGCTGGTGATAATCGAAAGATTGCTGCTATTGGCTGAACGCTACGTAATCACAATAGAGGTAGGTCCTTTTTTTCTGTGCTGTAACGCTGTGTTCAGACCAAAGGCAAAGAGAAGTATTTGTTGGCTTGATTACATCCAAAGTCAACGCAAAGACTAAATGTGCATCATTGATGTATTTTATTGGGTTTGCTATTTGTTTAGCCAGTAATTTGTGTGATGCTGTGCTGAAAAAGGATTGAAAATCATTCTTGTGATTCTCCTGACGTATTGAGGCTGCATCATAAACAGTCAAACCAAACCCCATTAAGAAAACAATCATTTTAAAAGTGAATTTCTTCTCGTCACACAGACAGAGCAGACAAACCATGAATACAATACCTGCAAATCAGCATCTTGATGTAGTTATTTCAGCATCCTTTCAGCCTGTTCATCGTAATTAATTCAGTCAAATCTGTTTATTTCGGGTTCATAGCGCTGTAGTCAGACAGATTTCAGCCCACGTCCGTGTGACTTAGTGTTACAGTGAAAGTGTCACTCAGCGGACACAGATGGACAGGAGCTCCACAGCTATAACAGAACGCCTGTAGTTTGTGTCCATCAGAGAAATACTGGTACTGATCCTCGCTAACAGGTCATCAAACTGGGACCTGGTCAGCAGCTTGAAGCATTTCTTGGATGTTTTCATGTTTAAAGATGCATTTTTTTAAATTCTTTGTCTCTCTTTAGGACATGTACTCAGTTCCTCGCACTATTCTACCTCACGGGGCCTCGTACAACGGACACCCTGTCACTCTTCACATCACTTATGAGTCAACCAAAGACACTTTCACCTTAGAGGTACTGTATCCCTGCTTCCCTGTATCACTCTTTTTATCGAGTACAGAGAAAATAACCCATCTCTTTGTGTGTGTGTGTCCTGCAGACACACAGTAATGAGACGATAGGGAGTATCCGGTGGAAGATTGCTGAGCACTTGAGCTGTCCGGTGGATAACGTCCAGATCTTTGCCAATGACAGCGTGGTGAGTGTTAATTACTCTTTGTTTTAGATTAAAGTTTGAATCTTTCATTCCCTCATAAAGGTGTTTCACTCCTCTTCTTTTCATGTGTTTCCCCTGAAGCCAGTACACCTTTAACAATTAACAATCAGTGCACTGTAAATTCTTTTAGTCAGGATGCCTACTCTGTTTTGTTGGCTCTGCTTCAGTGGCAGGGGAAACACACACTCAAACAACCTCCACCCTTTTATTTCTCTCACTCTGCCCCTCTCACTCTGTGATAGCTGACGATGAACCGGGACCAGAAGCTTCTATCCCAGCTCGGTTTCAATGACGAGCAGAGTCTGACTGTAAAGAGCTCTGGGACCGGCACTCCCTCCGGCAGCTCTGAGTCCTCGGCATCGGCGTCCAGCAGCTCCAGCTCGGCCGTCTTTAACTCCGCCTACGCCTTAGAGCAGGTACCAGCTCACACTTGAGTGTACACTGTAAAGACTCTGGACACACTCATGTTTTCATCAGTTTTGATACAATGTCTCTGTGTTATTCTGTCTTCAGGAGAAGTCTCTTCCCGGTGTGGTGATGGCGTTGGTGTGTAATGTGTTTGAGATGCTTTATCAACTGGCTAACCTCGATGAATCCAGGTAAGATGATACAAAGGGATTTTATACTATTTCAACAAAGCAGCTGACATTGTATTTAAGTCAAAAGTCTCCTATAATGCTCTCGAGCAGTCATCAAAACCAACATGGACGAGGAACGAGGGGGCTCTACGAGGCACTGACAGCGTCAAACAGGAACACTTTGATTTCCTTTTGCTTTTCTCCATCATCAGAGCATGTTAGCCTGTTTCACAAAGTGGAGAAAGTGGTGCGTTATGAATTTTCATATTCACGATTGAAATATTGTGCTTTGACTTGTCTCCACACCGGAAAACATTTTTAATCGGCTCGCTGCGAGCTGTTTATTCACAAGCCTAAATATTGTGAATTGAGTCAACAGCTAATCAATACAATCCACAACACTTCTGCTTGTCCACCTTCAATACAAAAGCACCAGATGTTATAATGTTTACACGGGGAAACTGGAATTCACAGAGCAAAGAAGTACATATATAACAGATGCAGAGTGGATAGCGAGCGTCTGATGCTGAGCCATGCAACGCAATGCGACACGATATCTCAAATACATCCTATCAAAAAAATACATCATAAGTTGTGCATAAGTTTCCAGAGTTAATTTACTCCTCACTTAAACTGGTTCTGTCCTCCTGTGATACAGTGACTTTTGCAGAACCTGCAGCAGCTGATTTGCCTCTTTTTCTTCTGTAATCTGCAGGATCACTCTCCGTGTGAGGAAGCTGCTGCTCCTGATTCCAACAGATCCTGAAGTGCAGGATGCTCTCGACAACTTTGTTCCCAAAGAATCCAGCGTCTGGAGCCACCAGGTACATCATTTCACTGTCTGTGATTCTTCCACTGTTTCTCAAATTCTCCTCCTTCATCCGTCTCTGTTGTTTTCTAAACTTTCTTTGTCTTTCTGTTTTGCAGAAAACACTGTTCACCCTCGGTCAGGGTTCAGGCTCTCGTTCCCCCTCTATGTCCTCCAAACAACAGCACCAGCCGAGTGCTGCTTCCATCTTAGAGTCCCTCTTCAGGTCTTCAGCCCCGGGCATGTCCACCTTCAGAGTGCTCTACAACCTGGAGGTACATGCACTCATTTAACACCCAGCATCATTTTCTAATATATAACACACATCGTAAATGTATGACTGACGTGTTTCCTTCTCTGGCTCTCTGTCAGGTGTTGAGTTCAAAGCTGATGCCCACTTCAGATGATGAGATGGCCAAAACTAGCAGCAAGTCCTTCTGTGAGAACTTCCTCAAAGCAGGAGGCCTCAGGTAACAGACACCAGAAACATGAAGTCCTATCACAGACTAGAGTTGTTTTTAGTTTATTTCTGACAGCTGTATTTCTCTGTGTGTCTCGGCAGCCTGGTGGTGAATGTGATGCAGAGAGACTCAATCCCGTCAGAGGTCGACTATGAGACCAGACAAGGAGTCTACTCAATCTGCCTTCAGCTGGCCAGGTGCACATTTATCTTAAATATTCACACATGTGCTGACAGTTAAGGCCACCTATCACGCCAGACTACATGCTCTGACATTTGTCTTTGCAGGTTTCTTCTGGTCGGTCAGAGCATGCCCGCAGTGCTAGATGATGATGTCATCAGGGACGGAGAGGCGCTGTCGTCTCGTCCGTTTCGTAACGCCGGACGCTCTGGGCGTCAGCTGTCTCTTTGTGGGACTCCGGAGAAGTCTTCGTACAGACAGATGTCTCTGTCTGAGCGCTCGTCCATCAGAGTGGAAGAGATCATTCCTGCTGCTCGGGTCGCTATTCAGGTATTCAGGACTGACAACTTTTACTTTCGGCACCCAGATTGATCTTTAAACTGTAGAAAAGTTTGATAATGTTTGCTGTGTTATATTTCCTAGACCATGGAGGTGGGAGACTTTACCTCCACTGTGGCCTGTTTCATGCGGCTGACCTGGGCGGCTGCGGCTGGCAGGTTGGATCTGGTCGGCAGCCCGCAGCCAATCAGGGAGACCCATGGCTCTCTTCTACCGCAGGGGGTTCGCACCAGAGTCAGCAGCACAGGTGACACAGAATATATTGTGTAAAAGTATATGTAATATTATATCTAAGGGATGACCCACGAGACTTTAAAAAATGTTCTACCTCATAGTGACTCTATCTGTGACAAGGATGAGCGAGAAAAAAACGTTTAATACCTAAAGACAGCACGCATGTCCCAATCATTGTTAGTAAAGATTAATAAAGTTACTTCATTATATGCAATTTAAAGCAGCTTCTGGTGTGTGGACTTAGTCTTCCTCAAGCAAAAACATCAAACGTGCTTTGATTAAAAAAAGGGCGTGTTTGTGAAATGTATGAGGAGTTAACAGTGAATCAAAAGAGATGCAAGTTATAAAAAAAACCTTCAAGGAATGACTCGCATTCAAATCTTTACAAGCTTGTGTGTGTGCCCTGATAGAGCGGTTGTGGGTGGTTGCATAAAAGCTGACAGTGTTTCAGCTGGATGTTTAAAGTCTGATTCATGTCTTGAAATGTTTTTTTGCTCTTCTCCAGCGAGTCATTATTGAAGCTTTCCTGATGCATCATAACGAAACCTAAGGAAATAAAACTAAAGCAAACATGTTGTGTGTGTGTTTGCAGGAAGCAACTGCAGCTCTAGCAGTGAGGGTGATACCACACCCACAGCGCTGCATGCTGGGATATGCGTCCGACAGCAGAGTATCTCTATCAAAGATACCATCATCGCCCGCGAAGCTCTGTCGCTGCTGGTGACCTGCCTGCAGCTCCGCTGTCAGCAGCTGTGTAAGACTTTTAGCAGACACTCATGCTCTCTATGATTATGTCTGGACACACACACGCACGCACGCACGCACGCACACACACACACACACACACACACACACACACACACACACACACACACATTAATCCACCATGCTGTGGTGTAATACTGCAGTTTGTAGGTTGTGTGTTTGTTGTGCAGTGACATTAAATCCTCTTCTTGGTTTCTCTCTGCAGGTTCTTTTTACAACCTCCCCTCCGTCAATGATTTCATAATCGATGTTCTTCTGGGATCTCCAAGCGGAGAGGTAAACAACACCCTCTTCTTTTTCAACAAGAGAAATGTTATATCCCAAACACTGCCGTGTGTTCTTACATTCGCTGTCTCTGTCAGATCCGCCGAGTGGCCTGTGATCAACTCTACACTCTGAGCCAGTCTGACACCTCAGCCTTCCCCGAAGTCCAGAAACCGAACCTGTTCCTGCTGTCAGTTGTTCTTACCGCTCAGCTGCCATTATGGAGTCCCACATCCATCATGAGAGGAGTCAACCAAAGGTAACCAAAACAACACACACACAACAGACACATCACTGAAACTGTGGCAGAGATCTGATGTTGATGATGCTACTCTTCTCAGGCTGCTGTCCCAATGCACCGAGTACTTCGACTTAAGATGTCAGCTTCTGGATGATCTCACCAGTAAGACAATAAATTCTACATTCACTTACAGCTTATATCCCCCTGTTTGAACCATTAAGATCAGTGCACCATACAATCCTTCTCATTCTCTGCCTCCTTCAGCGTCGGAGATGGAGGTGGTCAAAGTAAGTGCAGCCACAATGCTGGAGGACGAGATCTCCTGGCTCGATAACTTCGAGCCCAGTTGGAGCTCAGAGATGGAGACGAGCGAGGCGGACAACGTCCTCCTGGCAGGACACCTCCGACTCATCAAGACGCTGCTCTCACTGTGTGGAAATGAGAAGGAACATCTGGGTGAGCACTCACAGGGACACATACAGACATATTTTATTTGAATGTATGCTGGTTGTTTATTAAGCTGAGGACAATAATATGAAATAAATATTTTCTTCTCCAGGTCCGTCTCTGATCCAGCAGCTGTTGGATGACTTCCTGTTCCGAGCCTCTCGAATCATCATCAACAGTTCAAACCCGACACCCTCCCCGACCCCGAGCCATGACTTCCACCCAAAGTAGGCCATATTTATACTTATTCTTTCCACCGTGTGCGGAACTTTTCAGAGGAAGTTTTAGTTGTTTTGTGAGTTTCAGGGATTAGGCATTAGAAAACCATCTTATTCACATTAAAAACAGATGTTACTAAACCAACATGGAGGCACAAACACAACTGCATGCAGAGAAGAGTCAGAGAGGGAGAATAAATAATGCAGGTAACCTCATGTTTTTACATGTTTTACATAGCGTACAAACAGCCTACATGATTTTTAACAACATTAGTTTTAAAGAAAGTGTAGAAGGGAAAAAGCTAGGCAACATTACAAATGTCTATAATAACTCCGTAACTGTCCCAGAAACAAATTCAGAACAAAAGCAGTGTGTGAAAAAAGAGGTTGTCTCATCATAGAATAAAACAGATCGAGGTTTTACTTTGAAAACAGGAAGTGTTACCGTACTTTACATTTCAGGCCTGGGACATTTTCCATTTTCTGATGCATTCTTGATATCCTATATCCCCCATGATCAGTCTTTCCTTATCTCTATTGAACTATAATTACGTTCTCTTTCATGAGCTGAAAATCAAACTGTGTAGTCTACTGCTCACCAAAAATCTGAGCGTGTTCAATGAACACTCATTTAACCCATTCAAGCACCACACTGACCATAATCCTGTTTACAATCATGTCAAACCTTTAATAGCTCGAGCATTTGTTCTTTTTGTTACAGAAAGCTAAGACATTTGTCTTCAGCAGCATCATGTTGTAATTTTGTTAGTATCATTTAATATTATTTGCAGAATAAAATGTGGTGAAAACGTACATTACAGGCCACAAAGGCGGTTGTGACTGGCTGTTCAGATTTGTTGTTTAATTGATTTGTTTGAAAACAGAACACGGTTCTTTTGTATCTAATTAAAACTTCACATTTGGATGCATATTTGACTCACTTAGCATTTTAGTTCATGTTGTACGGATGCGTTGTTTGAAGATTCTCCATGAAAACGTCATTAAAATAAGATAAACACTAATGTTAGCGCAGGTGCAACACTTTTTTTTGCAGATCTCTAAGGGTTTATATCTTTATGCCATGTGCTGTTGTTTAGTTTTTCACTTTTTATTTTCAGGCAAACCTCATTGTTAATCTTTGTTATCTGTGTGTGTGTGTGTGTCTGTGTCTGTGTCTGTGTCTGTGTCTGTGTCTGTGTGTGTGTCCAGGTGCAGCACAGCCAGCAGCCGTCTGGCAGCCTACGAGGTTCTGGTGATGCTGGCCGACAGCTCGCTGTCAAACCTGCGACTGATCATTAAAGAGCTCATGTCCATGCACCACCAGTCTGACCCCTCCCTCTGTAAAGAGTTTGATGTAAGACAGCATTATTTATATATCAACAAATAGTTGTAATGGTGGATAAGCTGCACTAACCCTCTGTTTCCCCCCTTAGTATCTCCCTCCTGTAGAGAGCCGATCAGTCTCGGGTTTCGTCGGGTTGAAAAACGGTGGAGCCACGTGTTACATGAACGCTGTGTTCCAGCAGCTCTACATGCAGCCGGGACTACCAGAGGTACATCTTTTTCGTTTTGCTGTTGCCTTCTGCAGACACAAGGTGGAGTCTGAGCGTGGGTCTTATTTTGTCTGTGTGTGTGTTTGGTTTGAAGGCTTTCCTGTCCATCGAGGACGACACAGATCAGCCTGAGGAGAGCGTCTTCTATCAGGTGCAGTCTCTGTTTGGTCACCTGATGGAGAGCAAACTACAGTACTACATCCCCGAGAACTTCTGGAAGGTAACACACACATAAAGACATCTCTATCTCCACAGTTAGATCATCGAGTTAAAAAAGGACTCCCATGTTTTCATTTAGAACATTGTTTACTGGGGACTGCACTGATCTTCTCTAACTGCATCACTGCACTACGCCAATGTTGCACCAATTTCATGACCAGTAGTTTGTAAATGAGTGATGATGCAGAAATAAATAAAGGACAAAGAAAGGACTGAAGAGTAAATAAACATCAGAACATTGTGGAAAAACTACAACAAATGCAGAAAAGAAAGTTTTCATCCTCTAAAGTCAGGGTGCGAAATACAGGGGTTCTAGGGGGGTCTGAGACCCCTTGATTGACACTTGAAACCCCCTGAAAGCCTCAACAGCAACATTTTGGGGGGTCTCTGGAAAAAAAAAAAACACCTGCAATTGACTTTATACTCTGCAGTGGACCAGAGAGAGAGAGAGAAAAAGAGAGCGATGACCGCTGTTAGGTCTTTGAATGCAAAGCACACAACTGCAAACGATGTATTTTCCCGTTTTGTGCCGCTGCTTGCTGCAGATGTGATTCGGCGCTCTCTTGGGTTTGTTGCATCTCGATAAGAAATTTCCCCACATGCGGGTCATCCGCTGGGATCGGTACTTTTTAAAACGGGAGTTCTGTTGTCTTGAAAGGAGCCACCGGAGACACTCGGTGCGTGCAGTTCGGTCGTCCAGACCGTTGGCAATTATTTCCGTGCAGCGTACTGTATCAGCGCTCAGTGCGCATGCAGGCGAGTGTGTCTGTCATTGAAATGATCCCGACCCGAAACATTACAACTCTCCAGTCCACATGTTTATAGAAGTATTCAAATGAATGCATTCTTGTGTGAACCTGTATCTGATGAACACTTGGAACGTTAATAAAAAGATTGGATCATAATTGTTTTTCAGAAAAGGCACAAATTGGTGCATAAAAACTGATCAGAATGCAGGAAAATGAATGTTAGGTGTCCAAAAGTTTCTGGGGGAGATCCCCAGACCCCCCCTAACCTGTTGGTGAACACTATTAAACTTAGACTTTTTAAAGTTTGGGACAAACCTGAAAACAAGCTGAAACCTACAAAGACAACACATACCACACATGGATTGTTTTCATCAACTTTCACACACGCATTTGATATTTGACAACAGGTTCTTTATAACATTTCCCTACAATTACATAAAACAAGAAACAACTCTATAAAGGGAAATTATGTTTTTTTTGTTTTATTTTTTTTTTCAAGTGAATATTGGAGGACATTTAAGAGTAGCCAATTAACCTATGGTGACTGTTTTTGGATGTGTGGCAGGAAACCGGAGCGTCCCGGAGAAAAACCTACAAAGGTTTAGGGAGAACAGACAAACTCCACACAGAAAGTTCCCCGCTGGTCAGCAGGTTCTTCCTGTGAGGCCACAGTGCTAATCACTGTAACCACCATGTCCCCTGAAGATGACGTGAACTTTTTTTTATGTCATCTTTTTAAATAAACCTTTTTACAGCTGACATTGTGACTTACAATTGTAAATCAAAATGTCAGCCGTGATTAAGGTTTATCAGTTGGGGGGTTTTAAGGTTGGGGTGGAGGTGGGAGGGTGGAGGAAGAAGGTTCTTTCTTGTTCTTCCAGCTTTCAGGTTTTCTCAGCCCCAGGAAGTGTCTGACTTGTTTCATCCTGGACATCTGCTTCAGTGGCTCTTGAGGCTTGTCTTCAGATGCTGCGGCACCCTCCTCCACAGGTTCCAGCTGCAATGTTTCTTCAGCTGGAGATCCCACAGGTCCTGAAGGTTCATGTGCTCCCACAGTTACATCAGGGATGTTCACCTCCATGCAAAGCTCATCTTGAGTCTTCTCGTGGCTGGCTCTCTTTCTTCTTGGAAGTATGTCCTCTGTATTAGCCTTCAGTTCACTGGAAAGCTCCATGTTTTGTGAGATGAGAAGGGTGATCTGTGTTTTGAGCCCCTCCACCTCTTGACATTGGATGCTCTCCTTCCCCATGAAAAGCTGCCGCAGTCCATTGATCTCCTGCTCCATCTTTTGCTGGAGGACACTTTTTTCAGTGTTCAAATTCCAGATTATAACCTGAGTCTCTGCAATTGTATTGTAGAGAGATTTGTTTTCCGTCTCAAGCTCTCGCTGGCGGTTTTCAGTCTGCTGTTTCAGAGCGAGAACATTGGTTTGGGCTCTCTCGCTGAGCTCGTCCTTGGACACTCTTAACTTCTCCTGTTCATGTTGGAGAAGCAGTGTATTGTCCTTCTCCTGCTGGAGCTCAGTTGTGAACTTCTCTTGGCTGGTTTTATAAGCCTCTTGCAGCTTCTTATGCTCTTCCTCGATAGCTTTCTGATTGCTGAGCTGACTTTTAAGGTCCTCCAGCTCAGTCTGGAACTTCATGTCCTTCTCAAAAGCAGCCTGCTGCAGGACAGCAATCTCCTCTGTGGCCTGCTGACAAAGGGCTTCCTGCTGAGCTTTCATGGTCCAAATCAGCTGCTGGTCTTGGGACACTCTTTCTGCGTGAGCCTGGCTTTGTTGTTCATTCTCACGCCGAAGGGTTTCCACCAGCTGATTGGTGGCGAGCTTATCAGCTTCATACATGAGCTTGAGCTCATGGTGAGAGACTTTGAGGTTGTCTACTTCAGCTTGAAGGGCATTGTTTTTCTCCTTCTCACCCTGGAGGTCTGCAGTGTACTTCTCTGTGCTAACTAGGTGTGCCACCTTCAGCTCCTCATAGTCAGCATGAAGATCTTTCTTCTTCTTCTGCCTGTTGGTGTCATTCACTTTCTGGGCAATCTTAAATGCAGAGAGGGTCTCTTCATTGCAGTACTTTTCAAGCCTCTCTAGCTCTCTTCTGGTGTCCTTTCCCCTGTTGATATACATTTCTTTGAGGGCTTTCTGCTTTGCAAGATGTTCCTTTGTCTCCTGCAGTTCCTGGATGATCAGGACTCTTTCATTCTTTTCCTTGCAGCAGTGTTGCCTCTCTCTCTCCAACAGTTCAGTGAGCTGCCCTACATCCCGGCGGAGTCTTTCAAGCTCCATCTCTTTACCGTTGCCTTGTTGTCTGAAGTACCTGTTGTTCCTTCTTGGTTTGGTTGGTTGCTGCATTTTCTTTGGCTGGTTGTTGTAGACACAAAGAAATGTTGCTGTTAAGAGATTGCAGATGGTCTCTGGTGAACAGAAATATCTAGACAAAGTCTTGCTTAGCGATCGTTGAGTAGTCTCTCTCTAAGTGCTGACAATTGTTGAAAGGTACACAATGATGTGACTGTCTGGACAGCAGCTGTCTTATATGAAGACCTGATGATGTCATCAAAGACATAGAATGTAATCAGTCCTTTGAAAACTCTGCAGTTCCGCAGCTCAATTTCTTCTTCTACCCTTTTTTTCCCTGCGTGTTTACATTTAAAATCACAATCTGTGATTCAAATGTAAAAACAAGGATAGTCCCGTTAACAATATACATCTTTAAAACCTATTTTATTTCATTAAATCTTTCCTGTAGTCCATGTCAAACATGCTCTATCATTGCAAAAAACATGAAATAATGCTTTTGTTTTTGTACCAATACCCCAGTATAAACGTACAATATGTAGATATTTATTACAATGTTTACATTGAAATATCGAAATTAATTAAAAATGTACTAAAACATGATACACTGTATATATTTTTGTTGAGTACTTATATTACCTCAAATATTTACAACAGTTATCAAAGCCAGAGAAATACATTTTATTATAGTTGTTACAGGACGTGGCGGCTGCCATGACAGGCATGACATGTTTATCGTTGCCGTGGAAACACCGGATGTTACATAAAAGACTGCTACATAGGAAGCGGGAATTACTGCTGATAGCTGCCATGTTGTTGCTGTATGTGCTGCTAAGTTCATTTTTATCGGGTAGCAGAGAGAACTCCCATGATTCCCTGCAAGTCTCAACATCATCTTTTATAATTGTTTTGATTGAGAACCCCCTGGCGGGGGAATCTACTGTGCCTTTAATTCATATAAATGTGCATAAAACATCTTTAGAATTATAAACATTTTAACATAGCTCAAAGTGTACAAACATTTCTAAATGATGACAGTCATTAAATATAGTATTAAATAGTATGTCGTAATTGGTCCTTTATACTGCAGACAAACATTTAAGTGTTCCACATAAAGCAATAACTTTGCACTAATCCTAAAAATTTGTATCGTTTTTACAAACAATTACCAGAGAAACACCTACTAAATATTTATACCTTATATTTCAGGAATATCAGGATATTTTCTACTAGACAGAGCTCCCCACCTGTCCCATGACAAGTTGATTAAATGGAAAAGACTTTAAAAAAAACCTTGAGTCCTTATTACTTTGCACAGAGCACTTCATCTAAAAGAGTTGCATGCATATAGTTGCCATTTAATCCTTTGTTTGGAACCAGCACTAAAACAATCTGTTTCTTATATGGTAAGGAATAGGAAAAATGCCCCACAAGTCCTTCGTGTTCCCCGTGCAGGGACTGATGAAACTTCATGTTTTCTGATGTTAACCAAACAGATGGAGCTTAGAATGTTACACTTAAACATAAACTGAAGGTTGTATATTTGTCCTGATCTCTGAGGAACAATAAAATATAAAACTCCATCTGTACATTCAGAGGAATGAACAGATGGTAAAATAGTCACTGGTTCTACTGCTACGCCTGATTTCCTATTCTGCTTTAATGTTGAACAAAAGAGAAATAGACCTGAGATGTCTTTCTTTTGATCGAGCTGAAACATTTAGCCAATGCAGAAGTGCAACAACTTGCAGTTCCTAGAGTGTCCACTTGAGGTTGGATGCAGAAGCCCCATTAAGTCTCATTCACGCCCATTCAATAATGCCCTTTTTTACAGCTGAAATAAAAACATTACATCCTGGTTGAAAAGCGAAGGTGGCCTTAAAAGCACATGTCTTTATCCGAGCACACTTTATGGGAGGATCATTTTTTTATAAGCATGGCGACCGCCATTGACGGGCTTCGAAAGCCAGTAACCAATGGTTGACGTCACTCAGGCTTTGTCCTCTATTAATTACAGTCTATGGGCATGACAATGAACCCCAACGTACTTCTGATGCTGCGTCAGCGGCGTATGAATGTGATTAGTAAATACTGAAGGACACTTTAAAAAGCAGCCGGAGATAGTCACCTGTCTTCATCTTGCTCTAATCACTCTGCATTACTTTGTTAACTTAAAGTGTTAATTATGAAACTATGTCTCACACATAAATCTGTTTCAGATCTTTAAGATGTGGAACAAAGAGCTGTACGTGAGAGAGCAGCAGGATGCGTACGAGTTCTTCACCAGCCTGGTGGATCAGCTGGACGAACACCTGAAGGTAAAACTCAAACAGCACTGGTTTAAAAAAACAGACATCAACTCAGTGTTTATAACATCTTAAAGGTTCTGATGATGAGATTAATGATGAGACGCGTTTTTAACAGAAAATGGGTCGAGAGCAGATCTTCAAAAACACATTTCAGGGAATCTTCTCCGACCAGAAGATTTGTAAAGACTGTCCTCACCGGTGAGCAGAAATAAACGTTAAGACTTTGATTTTATTTCAGCCTCTTCATTAACAATTTCTGACCTTTGACCTTCTTTGCCCACAGGTACGAGCGAGAGGAAACCTTCATGGCTCTGAACCTGGGGGTGACATCCTGTCAAAGTTTAGAGATCTCTTTGGACCAGTTTGTGAGAGGAGAGGTGCTGGAGGGCAGCAACGCGTACTACTGTGAGAAGTGCAAAGAGAAGGTCTGTATGGGGCTCTGTAAGGTCGTTAAAATGATGTTATGTTACCTTCAAACCTATGTTATGTAGGTTTGCTAACAGTTTGTTTACATTCACAGAGAACCACAGTAAAGAGGACGTGCATCAAATCTCTGCCCAGTGTTCTCTGCATTCACCTCATGCGCTTCGGCTTCGACTGGGAGAGCGGACGATCCATCAAATACGACGAACAGATCCGGGTACGAAGAGTTTTTAATCCAGGCATCTCAAATCTGCACCCACTGATATTCCCTTTCAATTCTAATCCCCGTGGTTTTTGATCGATGTCCTGTTTACTTGGTGCACAGTTCCCGTGGGTGCTGAACATGGAGCCGTACACCGTGTCAGGGATGGCTCGTCAGGACTGCAGCGGGGAGGGCGGCGAGGGGCGAGGTGACGGCACCTCAGGGGGATCACCCAGGAAGAAAGTCACCATTTCTGAGAACTATGAACTGGTGGGAGTTGTAGTCCATAGCGGTCAGGCTCATGCCGGACACTATTACTCCTTCATCAAAGACAGACGGTAAGAGACACCGAAGTTTAAACCTTCTGCAAAAATGAGAAACATTTATCGTTTCTTGCTGCCAAGTTGTCTGATATTTTCCATCTTCTGTTCTTTCTGTCTGTAAGAAGCACATAACGAGAGAGATTAGTGGAGCACAGTAATCCGCCGCTTTAGTGTTCTCGGCGGATTTGAGAGGACCTCCTTGGGGCACATGAATGCAGCGTCAACTTTGTGTGGGCTGTCCCAGTTTAGTTTGTAAGCACCTCCAGATGTCTGGCTCTGTGAGGCTGGAGCACTCACTGAGGAGGAGGAAACATTTCAAGATTGCAGGAGCTAATATCTAGCACTGTCAACTCCCTCACTCGCTTCTTTTTATCCTCGCTCAACACAAAAACAAAGAAAGTTCAAACAATTCAGGACGCTGTTCTAGCTCCGGGAAGTTGGACACGTTCTGAGACTGCTGCAAAGTCAGTTATTCAAATTCAGATCTGCTGTTTTGGTTTGAAAGTGTCAGCAACAGTATCAACAAAGCATTAAGAGTCGCTTGCAGGCAGATTTGCTGCAAGATTATCTTTTTTCGATGAGTGTTTGGATGCCGGGGTTGGATGCAAATTGAATTGGAAATGTTGTGTTTTACTTAAACCTGCTAATCTTATTGTTAGTCTTTTAAGTGTGAGAGAGCTGTCACTGTTTGGTTCTTTGTTTCTGTTTATCTGCTCCTTCAAAGGGGATCTGGTTATCTTAGGAGGACTCACCTGGTTAAATATAGGTTTACTGTTATGATAAAGGAGTTTTTGTTATTAGTGTGTTTCTGTCAGTAAGAGATCTATGTCTTGATTAAACCTGTACACTAAGGTATGTCAATAATTCCTGATACTATGTGTTTTGAAATGATACAATCTGTGTTTTTAATGATTTATACTATCTAAAAGTACCCAAGCTCGATAAAACAAGGAACCAAAAGCTGCTGTGAGCACAATAATGAAACTTTGCCAACATATTTGTGAAATGTTTGGGCGTTTTCACACCTAAAGTTGGTTTGCTCTGGTCTGAATCATGGACTGGTTTGTTAGGTCGTTGAATAATTACCTGTGGTCTGTGTTCACACAGGGACATTAACAAGCCGGCCAAAATGTGTTGTGCACGAGGAAAATGCTCTCTGATTGGTCTAAATTTCTTGTGGGAATAATTATGGTTTACTGGAGTAGCTGAAGGGCGAATTTCAAGACAGTTCAGGAGAAGGCGCACATCATCCTTCTGAAGCGTGACGTGCTCATCAACTGAAATAGATTCAAAAAATCAGTCAGGTGTGCCTCTGGTCCACATGTTCAGCAGTGATGAATAGAGAGGACCCACAGTGGCTGCTACATCGATTCATGTTCTTACTACGGACAAACCGCACCACGGTCTGAAAAAAGCGAACCAAGATCCACCTTTTTAAGCGGCCTTGGTATGGTTTTTGGTCTGCACCAGTGCAAATGAACTGCACTAACTTGGCAAACAGACTGGAGTTGATTTAACCCGTACCACAGAGGTTAGGTGTGAAAACACTCTCAGACAGTTTTGGTAATTATAACAAGAAATGACCCAATATTGAGTGTCTAGCACTACTTATATTGTTGTTGCAAGTTAACGATGACATTAACCAGAATCATATTGAAGGAAGAAATGTTGGCTTCATGAACCCTACTGTAGACATACAGGTGGAAACATCATCCTGTTAGCAGACCTGTCCAGCACTGTGTTGACCATTTAGCAATGCTACTCTGTAAACCATCAACAAGAGTTCAAACATTATGTGCATGGTTGCTTATTTGCCCTTTTTGTAGTTAATATTGTGGATTCATTGTTAGTTAATCTTAATTAATTTCCTGTCCCTTCTTTTTCGCTCTCGCCCTCTTCGTTTTTGTCCGACCTCTCAGTGGCAGCGCTCGCGGACGTTGGTACAAGTTCAACGACAATGTGGTCGAGGAGTTTGACATGAACGATGAATCTCTGGAGTACGAGTGCTTCGGTGGAGAGTACCGACCCAAAGTTTATGACCAGTGTAAGTAACTCATTAACTCTGACTTCTATACCATTTATCTATTAAATTCTGAAACATACTGCACACATTTCACATGGGGGACTTTATGATGTGACTCCACTGGACTTGCTTGGAGCCATTGATTCCTGGTTTTCCAGTGGCAAAAATTCTGGGTTATACCCGTTACTTTTTTGGTATCATCTTGGTCAGGGTTTAAAGGGAGCTGATCCTAAAATGCGGGTAAAAAATCCTGCATAGCACTGATTTATTCAAGGTACACATCATTCACTGGATGAGGGACTGCTCGCCTTTAAGCAGAGATTTAGCAGAAGTGAAAAATCTAAAATAGACATTAACAAGACTCACATTTAGTTAAAGTTCGTTTTTGTGTTTGTGTCACATTGAAGACACACATGTAGGAGACTTACGTTTTTTTCACGCGGCATCAGAATGACTTCACCCAAAAAATCAGCAGGTACCATCTGCAGTTGAACAGACAATAAAGCACTCACACCAGCTTCAAGAGAGTAGAGTTTAGCTGCCGTGATGTTTGGAATGCATAAGTAACATGTGTGTCTGTGTGCGTGTGCAGCCAACCCGTACCCTGACATGCGCCGGAGGTACTGGAACGCCTACATGTTGTTCTATCAGAAGATCAGCGACCTGAACTCTCCTGTCCTACCAAAGAAGAGCAGAGTGAGCATCATGAGGCAAGAGGCCGAGGACCTGACACTGTGAGTCGAACTGCTTCTCCATAAATAATGTTTCACTCAGTCTCCAGCACAAGCGGAAGAATAGTTCTTAGAGAAATATGCAAGACATTATGTGTGTTTCAATTCAATTGCAGATTAAAGAATTAAGCAAAAAATGTAAAGAGTGCAAATAGGAAACATGAATAAGGTGCATCTCATGTAACTGTCTTTTCAACACTTTTGAAACAATACAATCTCTGTTATTTTATGTAGTATGGAGAAGTACCCAAGATAACATGTAGTTCATGTTTTTCAAAAACATCTGAAATCATCAGCAGCACGTCTCTTCTCATCCAGCCTCCTTCTCTGTGTTCCAGGTCGGCTCCGTCCTCGCCTGATGTCTCCCCTCAGTCCTCTCCTCGCCCCCCCAGGGCCAACAACGACCGCCTCACCCTCCTCACCCGTCTGGTGCGTAAGGGAGAGAAGAAGGGTCTGTTTGTGGAGAAGATGCCCGCCAGCATCTATCAGGTAGAGAAGCATCGCGCTGCATCGAGCGAACATGCATGTGGAGGAAGTCACCGTACCATCTGTTCGTGTTTGTGACAGAAGGAGAAGCAGCTGGAACGTTCGGGCTCATCTGACCTCTCTGTGTTTCTTTAGATGGTGAGAGACGAGAATCTCAAGTTCATGAGGAACAGAGACGTCTACAACAGCGACTACTTCAACTTCTCCCTCTCACTGGCCTCCGTCAACGCCGTAAGTCCTCCTGCTGTTTGAGTTTCTGACTGGATCATTAATCAACATGATTACTTTAAGAATGTGATTGAGTATTGACATGTAAAATAAGGATTTTAATCATGAATACTTCTCTCCACATGCGCCTCTTACCTAAATCTAAGTTTGGTACTCGATGACAGTAGAATCCCTATTTTCCATTAATAACATCTTATTGTTACTTATTTAGTGGTTTTCTTTCTTATTTGATCACAACAACAAAAAGTCTTCTGCACAATCTGTGCTCCCTTACAGGAACCAAAAGAACGATTTCTGCTCAATTATTTAATCATTTGGTTCTTTTTTTCTCCCTTTAATTCAAGTTCTGTGATGTGAAATCACAATGGGACCAAGATTAACTCAAACTAAATGACACCACTGATAATGATACATAGAAACATGTAGTGCCGACAGTAAATCCTGCACACACACTTTGACTTTCAGTGATCAGTTTCGTGGATGTTTTTGTGCGTTACAGACGAAGCTGAAGCATCCCGACTACCAGCAGATGGCCAAAGAGAGTCTGCAGCTGGCCGTTCACTTCCTGTTTCACACCTACCTGCACACCAAAAAGAAACTCCGGTACATACACACACACACACAGTCACAGCATAACACCTGTAAATAATGTATTTTAAGCATCACAGTGTCTCACCTGTACCCGCTTGTCTGTCCTGCAGGGTGGACACAGAGGAGTGGATGGCCACAGTGGAGGTGTTGCTGACAAAGAGCAGTGAGGCGTGTCAGTGGATGGTTCAGTACCTGGTCGGATCCGAGGGACGAGAGATCACCAGGTCAGTGATCAACATGTGTGTGTACCACGAAGCCAGATTAGAAGGTATTCCTGGTCTGTTGAGCCTAAAGTCAGAGTTAGAGCCAGAATCAACCTGGCTAGATCACCATGGTAACTGACTACCATGACACCTTGTTTTCGTTGTCGCTTCATTTCTATCAAACTAGATGTTTGACAAATAATCCTCCCAATCAGTGTCCACATCTTTATCTTACTGCTTCATCATGTAAAACTCTCTGTGACTGCTGCCCTCTGAAATCTGTACTTTGGGACTATTATTAAACAATTAGCAGCAGTTTTCTGGCTCATTCATGAGTATTTTTAGGGGCAAATGTGAGTAAATTAATCTCACAGTGGAGCCCTGATGTGTACACTCTGTTTGTAGCCTGAGTTTAATCACTGCAGCACTGCTGTAGTTGTCCTTGTGATATGTGAGACTGCAGACTTGGCAGCTCACAGCACTGCTCTCGTGTTCTAATCGATGCACACTGAACCCTCTGACCGGGTCAAGTGATTCCAGCCGACACTAAATCTCCACGCGCTGGTGCAAAGTCTTGAAAGTTTGGAAAACTTGTAATTTTAACAGATATTTTGATGTGAAGTTGATATTTGAATCTTTTAAAATGACAGATTTGTTTTAACATAATAAGTATTTGATCATCACGATCACTAATAAAATCCAAAGATTCAGTATTTAAAAAGAACCAATCGTGTTGGTACTTCTACACCTAGCTTTAATGACAACACGCTGAATAACAGAATATATAAGTGAGTGTCTTCTGAAGAGGAGCCAAGCAAAGAGGGTGTTGGTTGGTTGGATAATTTCATATCCATGTTCATGCTACTGTAACTCCAGTGAAGTCCTGGAGCTTAACTGCTCTACTGTATTTACCTTGAAGCATCAGGACATAATTAAGTCCCTGGTTGTTTGAAGTGTCTCAGATATATTTGGCCATCAGACCAGAGGCGATCTCTACGTCTTGATCTCTGCTGACATCGTCTCCAGGGGAAGAGAAAAGTAGTACAGTTCTCATGGGTTTAAGCCTTGGCTGCAGTAACATATCAGTGATCTTTAGCAGGGCAACCCCACTGATGAAGGTTTTGGTATTAATTCCAATAAAACGTTTTTATTTCTCTGTGTTAAATCATCAGCTGGCCAAATTGTCCTCAGCAGAAATTCATTTTAAAAAAGAGACACTGAGGGTTAATCTCAGCGGTGTGTCTTATGGCCACATTCCCCCAGAACAAGGCTGTCCTCGCTAACGCGTTAATCATGATGCGATTAAGATCTGAATAATGAATGCATTCATTATTTTTAATCACATTGAGTAATTCCTTTCAGGGCACTGTAGATACAAACTAACTGGTATACAGGTAGGGTTTAGTGTGGACATTACACCACTCACACAGAGCTGCTGCAACAGGACACAGTTATTGATCAATACTGTGTCTCCTCCTCAGGGTCTGTCTGCTGGAGTGCAGCGTGAGGGAGGTGAGGGTGGTGGTGGCATCCATCCTTGAGAAGACTCTGGAAACCGCTTTTCACTTTGGAGACCCAGGATTGGACAATCTGATGGACGCCCTGCTCTCCTTGTTGGACAAAGACGTTCCTGAGAACGTGAAGAACTGTGGGCAGTACTTCGGCCTCTTCAGTAACTTCGCTCAGAGGGTAAACAAACATCATCAAATATATAGATTTAGACTTGTATTACTTTGTTATGAAAAATGAGATGAAATGACGGTTCTCTGAGTGTTTTATCTTTGCGTTTCTCTCTCTCAGGGTTGTGGTCCTTGTCAGCTGCTGTTGAAACACTCGGCTTATCGTCGGATGCTCATGTTCCTGTTGGGACCAAACAGACAAAACAACCAAGTACTTCAGATCCTTCTTATTCCATCTTTGCACTCATTTTACTTGATTTTAGTATTTCAATGTGGTCTTCAAACAGCAACTCCTTGATTAAGACGTAAGCGTGTGTCTCTTGCACACATCAGGACTGATTGTCTCTTTGTGTTTCTCTAAAGAATCGTCGCTGGAGTCCCGCTCAGGCTCGGGAGTTCCTCCACCTCCACAGCACCCTCGCCCTCATCACGCTGCACTCTGACCTCGACCCCCAGCGGACGCAGGGTGAGACACATTCGATGTTCAGGGTTGATGTTTCTGTACATTGAAGCTCAGAGTCTGATCATTTAATCTCTCACCTGTCGTCCTGCACAGCTCCAGAAGGGTTTAGTCTGAGAGTGAGCTGCGTCCCGTCCTCCACCCCGCTCCTCCCGCTCCACTCTGACATCCTCGCCTCCCTCTTTACTCCAGAGGGGCAGCCTTACCTTCTGGAGGTAACATACCTACTGACAACCCTTTTGACACTGCTCCTAACCCTGTGTTTGTCTGTCCTTTATCCAGAACTTTACTCTTCTGCAAGTCTGTAAAAAGTCTAAAACCCAGGGCCATAAAATGTCTTCTATAGGATTTTTGACAGGTCATCAATGTTGAAGTGCAAAGTTGAAAATATTTATAAAGTTTCAATAACATTAATCCTTCTTGTAAATATCAATCAATCAATCTTCATTTGTATAGCGCCAATTCATTACAAAAAGCAGGTAAAAGACCTTACTCGTTGTTATGTTACAAAGACCCAGCTTAATCCATCATGAGCGCAGCACTTTAGCAACATTTTAGCAAAAGTTACAGTGGCAAGAAAACACTGCCTTTTAAGAGGCAGAAATCTTGGGCAAATCCCGGGCTCATGTTGAAACAGCCATCTACCGAAACTGCGCTGGGCTTGAAAATGGGATAGGAGGAGATGGGATGAGATGCAGGAAATAATAGAAGAAAAAAAAAACACACTAAAACCAATGAGCACTAAATGTCATCTATGCATTCCAGTTAGATTTACTGCACACCTCCACAAATGGGGCTAACCTGCTTCTTCTCTCATCAAAACATTGTTCTAACATTCATAAATAGAGAGAGAAAAATGATTTCTCTATACATATAGAGAAAGATAATAAAGAGCGATATTTGCAATATCAGTGAGATTTTTGACTTGAGAGCAGCAAATAAAACTCTGCTGCACGTCTACAAGAAAACTCTCAGATGAGGAACTTTTGGTTTTAATCTTCAGTTACATGTTCATGTTGAATATGAATTAATTTATGTACTTTGCAGGTCATTCAGTAAGTCTTAGATCATTCTTAACTTTTTTTCTTGTGTGCTTTAAATAAGTTCTAAACTGCATCCACCAAAGTCTCAAAAAAAGTTGTAAAATCTCTCAAATGTACTTGTTGAAACGTCAGAATCAGAGGGTTTGGGGTTGATCTGTTCTCTGGTTTCCTGTTTGTCCTGCAGGTGATGTTTGCGATGCGGGAGCTGTCAGGTCCTCTGTCTCTGCTGATCGAGATGGTGACCTCCATCTCCTTCTGTAACGAGCCCTTCTCCCTCGGTGTGCTGCAGCTGCTCAAGGTAAAAAAATAAAACACTCACACACAGATCCCTGTCAGAGCTGACAGTCATCTGAGAGTCTTCTGTGTGTTACATGTGATGAATCCTCTGTGCGTCCTGCAGACTCAGTTGGAGACGGCACCCCCTCATGAACTGAAGAACGTTTTCCAGATGCTGCAGGAGCTGCTGGTGAGTCACAGCCATCTGTTTACTCCACCTTTGTTAAATCTGATCACTTTTATAATCAGCTTTGTTAACATCAGTGTAATCTGTGTCCTCAGGTCATGGAGGATCCTCTGCAGTCCCAGAGACTCAAGTATGCCTTTGAGTCAGAGAAAGGCCTTTTAGGTACGTCTCGGAGTTTCTGTTGGTGCGTCTTAATTCTAACACTCGCTGCTGAGTCGTAAAGAAGTCTGTTACACCTTCACCTTGACTCTCATACTATCTGGCAACACTGTCAGCCTTTCTGTGTGTATTAAATTCAATGATCGAATGTGTAAAAATCTAACTGAGTGTCTTTTCTTCTCAGCTTTGATGCATCAGAGCAACAACTTGGACAGCCGGCGGTGCTACCAGTGTGTCAAGTTTCTGGTTACTCTAGCTCAGAAGTGAGTGCATCCTCAGGAGGAGGAGCAGTGATTCTCTCAAACATATATGACCCTACTCGTGCTGATATTTTTCATCTTTTTATAATTCTGATCCTCTGTTTATGTTTCAGGTGTGCTCCAGCCAAGGATTACTTTAAAGACCTGTCTGGTCACTGGAGCTGGGCGGTGCAGTGGCTGCAGAAAAAGGCAAGTTTCCCTATAACAGAGAAAAGAGCCGGTGTCTCAAACCTCAGAGAAATGGTTCTCAGCTCTAACAGTTTAAAACACCATGAAGATGAACTCTGTCACGCTTTCACTGACACGATCCATTCTGTTTTTAATGTGCTACTTTATATTTACATTCGACTGAATCGTGTTTTGCAGAGTTGAAAGCTTTTATTGTCAACATATTGTTTGCAAAGAACCGAAGTTTGGTCATTTAAACATGAGTTTGAACTATTTCCACCATCAATTATCCGTTTTCTTCCACTTATCTGGGGTCGGGTCAATGTGGAAGCAGGCAAAGCAAGTTGCCCCAGATTTACCTCTCCACAGCAACATTTTCTAGCTCCTCCTGGGAGAAGAGATATACTGTATAATCCATCCAGCTTGAAGTCAATTTGAACTCTTCAAAAACCATACCCCCGAAAGTAAAAAAAAAAAGCTTCCTCTTTAGGGAGAGGAAAAACTTTTAAAATTAATCCTTTGAATATAATATTAACTCACTGTGTTTTTGGATCACCCCCTCTGCTTTTAGATGACAGAACATTACTGGACTCCTCAGAGCAACGTCTCCAATGAGACCTCCACCAATAAAACCTTCCAGAGGACTATCTCTGCACAGGTAGGATCAGGTCTCTTGTAAAAAATCATCTCAGATTTTGAATCTGGTTTAATAAAGGTTTGATTATATAAAAAACAATATTTGTCTTCTGTTCTTTGTCTCTGCAGGATACGTTGGCGTATGCCACGGCGTTGTTGAATGAGAAGGAGCAGTCGGGCAGCAGTAACGGTTCTGACGGCAGCCCGGCCAACGATAACGCAGACCGCAGCCTACGACAGGTACTACAAGGACTCATCATAACTACTGCACCACTCAGTGGGCCTCTTACACACCTCATAATATTATAGTAAATCATTCATTTAATGTATTATATAGCAGGTTACAAAAAGCAGCAGTTGAACCAAGTGCTACAACAGGGGAAAGAGGAAGGAATGGTGAAAGAACAGCTGAAGAGAAATCAAACAAGACAGCATACACAAAAAACACAGAATATTAGCTGCCCAAAGAAAGACTTGTCGAGGGTCCCTGACCCCAAAAGCGTGTTCGCTTCTGAGCTTTGTACATCATGTCTTGCCCCAGGAACCCCCCCCCCCCCACTACCTGTCTGACAGGGAATTGTTTACTGCTGTGAAGTGCATGTACAGTATGAGCAACAAGGTCAGGAGGATTTTAGGAATAGTCCTCCTAAAAATTTCCAGAAAATCTTAGAAGTGTGCATAAATGAAAACGGTATAAGGGCTAAAGAGGTCAGTCATACAGGAGGGGGCCGAGTCATTCAGGGCTTTGAAAACCCACCAGTTCAACCTTAAATCAAACATGAAGCTAATTTGATGCTCCATATTCCTGGAAACAGTTACAGCATCTCACACTCACTAAACTCATCGGCAGAGAATGGAGCAGAAATAGAAGCTCGTCTGTCAGCAGCAGTTAGTCGCCTCCCACGGTTGTTATTAGCGTTTTTTTCTTCTCTGCCCACACAACACGAGCTGTCAGAGATGTTCTGTCAGCGATGTGAATACTACAGAGAGAAACTAATCCCTCAGTCAATGCTCAGCACATCGATACTTAGCCACATTTCTGTTCTTAAATGAGATCTCTGCCTCTCTCCCAGGGCTCGGAGTCTCCCATGATGCTCGGTGACTCAAAGAGCGATCTGGAAGACGTGGACCCGTAGCTCCTCCACTCAGCAGGATCCCTCCGCAGGAGAGGCGGCGTTGCTCCGGGCAGCCGACCCAAAGGGCTGCACTTTGCCTCTGATTGGTCGTGACATTTGGGACTCCACAGCAAGCCAATCAGACCTCTCATTCTCTGGGTCGCCGCGGCAGAAAAGGGGCCTTGAATAAATCATGAATTACTTCGTTTCAGAGCAGCCGAGGCGATAATGGAGGATCTTTCTCATTAAAGGGCAGCAGAGAGGAATGGTGGAGGGACGAGCAGAAACCCTCCTTCATTCGTTCAGTCAGAATGACGGCGAGCGGGACGACGGCTTCGGGTTGTGTTTTAACAATTTTCTGCTCATTTTTGCCAACGTATCGACACAGACATATTCATATTGTAAAGATTTGTTCCATAGGTGTAATTTCCAGTGTAAGATAATATTTTAAAGTTCTTCTCTTACTCACAGCTGTGCAAATAATGAGAGGTCACGTTAGCTGCTCTGGAGGAACTCACACACGCACACACATACAGACACACACACACACACACACACACACACACACACACACACTTGTGCACCTGTACAGGAACACCTCCACACACAAGCACTCGGGAGGGGGCGGGGTTTAGTATGCACTTTATAGTCCAGCCCGGTCCAGTGTGACACACAACAGTTCCTCTAGAGCTTCCACGCGATCCTGTCTACTTCTTCTTCTGTTGATTTTAACAACTTATGATTTCAGTGCCACTTATGCAGACGCTGTTACCTCAGTGTAGCCATGGTAACGCAGCACAGGGCCATACCTGTCCTACAAACAGAAACAGCAGATCTGAAACAAATAGTGCCATCGTCAATGCTCTCCCTCCTTCTTCTTTTTGTGCTTGTTCTTCTCACTGGGTTTTATTTCTTTCTTCTTTCTTCATCGCCTTTTTTATGATTTTTTTGGACTCTAGATGGATTGACTCTGACTGGAGTACGTTTCACGCCTTATGCAAGAAAAGATGATCTGAAAGCGCACAGATTAGCCGCGGTGGGCCGTCAGTGCCGACTGAGGGGGAGCTCAGGAGCATGTTTTATTTTTAGGTGCCAAGGTTACACAAAAAAACACACAAACAAACACTACGGCAGAGCGTGTGTTAAAATCGTGCAAATGTGTGTCACTTTTTCACAAAGAGCAAGTCGTCCTCGCCTCACTGTTACCTCCGCTTTATCAGGTTTGATTTCCGTTTGCCTTTTTTTGCTTTTGTCTCCTTTCTGAAACACACACAGGGGAGCTCCACTCAAATGTAGCTCTAGTTTCATACAAGAACAGCGTGCATCCATCATCTCGAACACCCGCAAAAACACACACCTTCCTCCACCAATCATCGGGAGACTTGAAGTGCCTTAACCTCCCGTTCCCGGCCGCGCTGCAGGAGAGCGACAGGGCTTCTTCACCCCTATCAGACCCAGAAAAAAAACAGGGAAAATGTCCTCTGTGTGATGTGAAAAAGGCGTGCAGGAATGTAACTTGGTTGTTGAATTTGTGAACGGGGGAGGAAGGGTGAGGGTGGTGACGGGGTTTTGGTGATGGTAATATGCTGCTTCTTTTCACTCTGCTCGATCCTGCAGAGACACTTTGTAGATTAATATTAGGTAAGCCACACCCTGCAGACAGGAGCCTCAGTTAGCTTAGCATATTAGCTCTCAGCTAAATAACTAATAGGTAAACGTTATAAGTGTGAGGACCTAAAGAAGCAATCATACTAAATGATTTCTGTTGGGACAGAGGCTGGTGGGCATCATCACAGCCTGAGACGAGGGAGGACTCTCAAACTTTTCAAGGGTTTCACATCCTCTGTCATATTTTTAAACCAAATTTGCCACAAGAGAAAGAACCAGAGCACTGCCTGAATTTTGTACAAAAACATTTTGTAATGTTTGTGAAAGTGGGTAGATCTGGAGAAGAGCGAGGGAAACCCCCCACTTTAACAAAAATCACCAATGTTTGGCACATTTTAGACAGTGTGAAGGAGTTTGTCTGCAATATTTGATCATTAAAAACAAGAAATTCCTGATATTGGGTGCCTAGGACTTCGATTTATTGTTGTCGTGGTATCAAATAAATATCAGCATTGTTGTATTTTGTCCTAGAATCAAATCAAAGTTTTCAAGTCTGTTACCATGACAACCCTCCTCTGTTGTCATCGGTCTCACTCGTGGGTGTCACGTCATTCTCTCAGGCACATTTTACATGTGAGGCAGAAAGTGGTGAAGTTTGTCAGACACAAGAAATCCCCTCCATGCTGTGTTTGTTTGCTGTGTAATCGGTCATAAGCACCCCCTCCCCCCCGTGTCCGTCTGACGAAGCTGCATGCAGTCTGTGCCAAGAGATTCACGGCAACATAAGCACTAGTCTCTTCTCTCCACTTCACCACGACGACTTCCAAAAGAAGAAGAAAAGTTCAGTCTTTAGTTTTTATCCTGGGGGATGCAGAGGGGGGGGCGGGCTGTGTGTGTGGGGGGAGGGAGGGTTGGCATCTGTACGGGTTTTTACTGTCATCCAATTTTGCAAATTCACTTCTGCTAACGCAGGATTCTGTAATGCATGTTAAAACTCGGTTTTAATTTGTACATCAGAGTTTGATTAAGGGGAAATTTGATATAAAATAAACTGGAATGCACAACCTTTTGTAAACATCGCTTTCATGTGTTTTTGCGGATTATTCATTACTTTAAAAAACTGCAACGGTTTACAGGTTATACATTACTTTATTAAACTGAAACGACTCAACCAAGAGTACAGCCATACTATGTTGTTGCACCAACGTGAAGAATTTTATGTTTGATCTTTGCAGGATTTCTTTTTAATATCAGGTTTAATTCAAAAACTGACAATAGACGGACCTTTTTTTATGGTCCAGCATGATAAATTCACAAATGTAAACTTTGAAAGTATTGATGGAAGAATTCCATTTAGCAAATACGTCATCAGGGCATCAATAAAAGTGCTGACTAAACTTCAATTACAAAGTCTCAGAACTGATATTTGTAATTGAAGTATAGTCAGCAATTTATGTCCAATTTACTGGATGGAAAAACAGCTGAGCAGCAAATAGGCCTTTATATAAAAAAAACACAAATAACAGCATATTTAGGTTTTTTATTAGAATTGTTTTGTCAAAGGTACAAAAATATCTGGCTACATCAAACTATGAGTGATTTATAAACAAGAGAGCTGCTTCTACATGAGGCGACAGATGTAAGTTTCAGTCATTTATTCAGAATATATGCGTGTGTGCATTCGTGCGTGTGTGTGCATGTGTGTAATTTAAAAAACATGTTTACAGAAGCTCTCTGTCACAGATTAAAGACAAACTCAACATTAAACACGTCTGAATCCGAAACATCACAGCGGATCAGTGAGCGGGGGCAGCGTTCTGCTCCTATGGGCTGACACGACAGCACACAGCAATACCTGCTGCCCCACCTGCTCCTGTTGCAACACTCACAAGGCAACTGTTGCCCTTAGCAACTGGCTCCAGAATGGCAGAGCCCTGAGAGACGGTGCCACAGTCTGTCAGAGTCCAACCAGAGGGACAGGTGATGTCTACCTGCAGGGGACAGCAGGGGGAGGGACAACCATCACAAAGGTTTTTTTTTTTTTTTATATTTATATATATCATGTATTGTTTTGCTTTTTTTTTTAACTATCCTATCATTGAACAAATAACAATGATAACGCCCTCCCTTCAAATGTATGTAAAAGAAAAAATAAATAAATAATACCATATGCTCTGTATAATAATTAATATAAATAGTATATCAAAAATAAATGATATAATTAAGACACCTTCACTCCATCTGTACAAGCATCAAACTTGCAAAGCAGAGTATTTGCCTGAACACACATCATACGGCATTGCCTATAGATTACTTATCATCCTTCGTTTGATGTTAAATAAAAAAAGGAAAAATAAATAAATTGATATAAACATTTACAGACCAAAAAGTTCAAGTTTACGTGACATCATAAAAACACATGTCCATAAACACTAGCAGGGATAAAAGAATTCTATTAAACACCTTTACCTGATCGCCATCAGCTGATGTGTTCTCCAACAGGTGACACTCCAGAGAGGGTGCATGGCAGCACACAGCATGTGATGTCATCCCGTCTTTAACCACACAGCGCCTCTGGTTGCCGCGATGTGGACGAGATTCAGACCAGACGTCAGCGGTGGAGTGAGACATGCAGCCTGCAGAGAGACGAGGTTAAATCATTTCCAACTAAAGAAAAAAAAACAGATCCGCACAGAAACTTCGCGCACACACGCACACACACACACACACGTACATTGACAAAAAAATACACTCAGCTGATATTTATACTGGCAGGAAGAACATGTTCCTCTCAGGTTGGTTTCCATGGTAACCAACATAAATGATCAAGGTGTTCACATTCAGGTTGAATCTGTGGTTGTAAACATATCTGCCTCATGGACACAAGACATGAAGCAACATCTGCTCTGCTGTCTGAACTTATGACAGGTAAACAACAACAAAAACATTTTCTTTCCCAGAGTATTTAAAGATCTTTATTTTAAGTCATCTTTACAAGAAAGAGTGAAAAAATAAAAAAATAAAGTTATAGAGAAAAAAACAGGGTCACAGTGTGCAGAGCATTCACAAAGGTCGGTCAATAGGAGTAATTTATTGTTGCTAAATCTGGTCAACTCATTCGAAATGACTAATATTAGTTTGCATTCAATCCAAGTCTTCCTCTGCGCCTATGAATGTCTCATTTCACATTTAAAAAAAAAAACTCCCAGACAGCTCAGTTGATGAGTAAAAAGTAAAATGAACCTTATAACATCAAACATTTCACCTTTTTACCATCCTCTTTAGCTGTTTTCATTTAGTTTTTGATCCGAAAGTTCCTTTTTCTGTGCAACCTACGGTCTATTAGGGTAAGCAGTGGTTCTCAACTGATGGGTTAGGACCCAGAGGTGGGTCTCGGAGCCATTTTCAGTGGGTCACGAATGTGCGCCTGGAAAAAAATGTTTTGTAAAAAAGTCTGTGAGGCGCTTTTTAAACATTTTGTTTTGTTCAGTTTGTCACAACAGGAAGCAAAGTCCCTTTACCTTAAATCACTACAAAAATATAAAATAAAGCATAAAAAATATTTTTGAAATTCAAAATAATGGAATTTCAAAAAATGTGATTAAAAATGCTAATTGCTATTAGCTATTGAATTAAAGCCTTTAATCCATAGACTGTAAATAAAAGTGGACCAAGCCTTAGTGACATCACCTATCGGTTACTTCAGGGGGCTTTGGAGGACCATCGATAGCGGTCACCATGGTGAAAATGCTGTCTCAACCTAACTTTTAGTCAACCTAACAACAGGCAAAGAGCTAGAGCTGAGGCCGGTTTTAAGCCCCTTGACCAACCGTTAGGCCTACATCGCCCCCGCCTGTCAAGCAGGTCAGCTACACACCTTATTGTGAATAGCAATTATCCTTCTTAAATTCAAATCGGATGAATTGTCAAAATATTCAACCCCTGTACAGTGTGTGCCGGATGAGACATGAGCTAATCAATTTGATTGGGCATGTTTATTTCTCCTGTAAAAACTGGTGTGTTTGTGACTTCTGGTCCTTATGCAGCCAGCCTCAAGCGGA